>OZ016481.1:0-13910 GCA_963966605.1 Caenorhabditis sulstoni | reverse complement strand
TAAAACAAGGCAATTCGCCTAAATTAAGAAATTTCATTTTTATCAATATAAGGTTACCACCTTAAACAAATAAAAAGAATTCAAAATAAAGTAGAATACAGGATTAAACAAAAATTAACCCAATTGTGGTAAAAAAAAAAAAAAAAAAAAAAAAAAATTTTTTATGCTACTAAACTCTTTTGCACCAAAAACAAATATTTTTTCTAAACTAAGTCGCAAAGATGTTCATCTTTTTGGACCGTAACCAAACATAGTAATATCTATTTTGCATCTATACTTCTCCCAAAGGAACTCCACCTTATCAAGATGATATAATATATTTTACTAGAAAAGTGAATTAAATAATAGAAATAAATATAAGTGGTAATAAAGAAAAATAAATTATTTTATTATTAGTCCTTGTCTCTTCATTACTCTTCATTCTTAAATTAATAAGTCAAAAACTAAAAGCCAGAACAGATAAAAACATAGTAAATAACAAAAATAGTGTAAAAAAACTATCAAATTTAAAAATCTCACTTAAAGAAAAAATTTTTACAAAAAAAGAAACCCTAAAAGGAACATTTAAAAAAACTAAAGCAGTCTCCCAATTAATAAAGTTATAACCAATAGTACTAGAAAACTTTGAAATCAGAATCAATATAAGAACAAAATAATAAATAAATAAATAAAGAGTATTAAATATAGAAAAAAATACCCCCATAATAATTCAATTAAATGACTCTGTAGAAGAAATAATCAATAAATTCTTATAACTTTTTATAATAAAAACTTGTATATAACAAATTAGTAAACCAATTATAAGAATATACACAGAACCAAATCAAAAAATCTGCAATAAAATAGTTAAAAACGGTAACTTTTGAAAAGTTAAAAACCATATTAAACTATAATTAAAAACATTATTTGTTACATTAAAGATTCAAAAATGCAATGGAGCTACTCCAATTTTCATTAAAATAATAAAAAATTGAATTAAGCCACTTCTAAATACTAAAAACAATAAACCCAAAGATTCCTGAATAACAAAATAATTAAAAATTCTAGTGTAACTTTTTCTTCTTTTATTGAGTAGTGTAAAAATTACTGTTATCAATAGAAAAATTCTTCACCAAACAATAACATTATTAGAAAGAACACTTAATAAAGTCAAAAATAGAGTAAAAAAAGAAATAAATAAAATCAAAAACGAGCAGGATCTAACCTAGAACAAATTTAGAAGACTTGCTTTATGAACTCGTTAGTTGAACTATATCTTTTGCGCTTAAAACAAATGCACTTCTTATGCTATATCAACTAAGATGTGAATATACATTTCCAAATTAAAAGTTTGGCACTTTAGGCTTAAGTTAACATCTTTTTTTTTTACTCATTTAGATAAAGAAAAATTAGACGTGAAAAAATATAACTTTGAATAAAGAAAACAAAGCATTCCATCATAATAGCAAAAATAGAAATTCAAATATATTGATCACCAATTCTTAACTCCAAACCTTGATACAGTATTATACTAATCAAATGACCTACTATAATATTAACTGTCAAACGAACAGTTAGAGCTAAAGGACGAGAAAATTCTCTAACAATTTCCACTAAAAGCATTCTAAGAGTTTTTAAAAACCTGTCACCAGGTTTTCTTATATAAACAGAAAATTTCTCCCTAGAAATAAAAGTTAAGAGAGTACTTAATCAAGCCACTGCTGCATAAACAAAAGTGAACTCAACCATACCACAAGGACAAAAAGAATAAGTAAAATAACCACCAAAACAACATGTTAATAAAACAATAAATGTAAAAACAGAAATAACAGAACTTAAAGGTAGAGACCTAGTATAACTAAAGACACCTACTAACCTGTTAAGAAACTTCTTAACTAAAGTATTTAATATACTTTCTTTAAAATAGAATAAAAATTGTAAAACAAAAACAAATATAAAAATATCTAAAAAATAAACCTGATTAATAGTAGAAAACAACTGTATAAAAACAAAGCATAATTAGGGAAATAGGTAAAAGCTTAAATCAAAATAATCTCATTATTAGATCATAACGATAACGAGGATAAGACCTACGAATAAAAATTAAAATTGAAAAAATTAAAAAAGAGAAGAATACAGAAAAGTTAAAAAACATGGCCGAAGACAATACTCTAAAAAAAATTAATCTACCATACTCCCTCAAGAAAAGAAGAACAAATGCTACTCTAGCAAATTCCACATTATAACCACTAACCAACTCACTCTCCCCCTCAGAAAAATCAAATGGTGCACGATTAAGCTCAGCAATGATCATAATTAAGAACGGTACATAGATAATTAATAAACTAATATTAAACTTAGAAACAAAATTAAACACATTATTGTGAATAATAATACAAAGAACATAAAGTGAGAAAGCAATTTCATAAGAGATACTTTGTCTACTGGCACGAATAGCACCAATTATACCATACTTAGACTTACTTACAATACCACTAATTAAAGTTGTATAAACCGAAAAACCAATTAAACACAAAAAAAACAAAACTGAATATTCAAAACTAATAAAATCAAAGAGATAAGGTAAAGTAAATCACTCTATATATATCACTACAAAAGAAATACCAGGAACCAGTAAAAAGGAAACTTCAGATGAATTCAAAGGTGTTATTTGCTCCTTCTTCAACAATTTAACACCGTCTAGAAGTGCTTGAGCCAAACCCATAAAAGTAACTTTAGTTGGTCCTAGACGGTTTTGACTACTACCTAACAAATGACGTTCATATAAAGTAATAAAAGCAATACTTTGTACAATAAAAATTATTATTAAAATAACTATAAGAAAAACTAAAATTATCAAGAGTAAAGAATCTTTAGATTTACAATCTAACGTTTTAAAATTTAAACTAAGCTCTTAAATTTAAGAGGTACACCTTTTGATTAACAGTCAACGATTCTTTAATTAAACTAACTCTTAAAAACTACGAGTGACCTCAAAACATGTTTTCAAAACATGTTTAAAAATAGTTCTATTACTAGATTCAGGTTCCCCTAAAACTACTTTACTACAACTTACTCCCCTTTGGGCAATTGATGGATGATTTGTACCACTTCTAGATAATCTTCAAAAATACATAAAGAATTTTTTACTGTCTTTTACAGTTTCATTTAAATAACTATATTTAAAATCCAAAATATAAAAAATAGTAGGCCAAATTTTACTTAAATCATAAACCGGGTATATATCTATTTTAATAAATTAAAAATTTTTTATTATAATCCTTAAGAATAAAATAAACGATCATACACGAGTCAAAAAATTAAGTAGTTAATGAGGGTTCTCAGTTACTACTCAGCCTCCAAAGATAATTTAGAATGTCTGCCAATATCTTTTCAGTTTAAATACAACTCTACTCCTGCTCTTTTAATCTTTGTCTACACAGGTACTAATCTGCTTTGTTCAACAAATTTTAAAATTATAAACATACACCTATATTGATCCAAATTCTACCAAGGATCTTAAAGATAGAAAAAATTATTTATAATAAACATCAATTAAAGTACAAGCTTTAACAAGTCTAGCCGATTATTCTGGAACAAGTATTTTACAAGCGATAAATTGCCGAGGTAAATTTTCATTGCCTACTCTGTAAATCAAATTTAGATAATACCATTTTAAATCATCTTAAACCATGATCAAATTTTAATTCCCTAAAAGAAAACTTTATAAGATAAAGAACCTCTTCTGCGAAAAAGAAATATACTTATTTATACTATTATCTCTACAGAAATAAATTTTTGATTTTGAAGATCAATAGTTTAAACTTAACTTATATCTGTAAAATTAAAAAATACAATTGTCATTACCAAAAAACTTCATATTACCTACCATCACCACTATTCCAAGAATTCTAGAAATTACAGAAAAACACATAAAATAAAAGAATATTATCTCACCTAACAAATAAGAAAACTTTAAAAATAAACTTAATATAAGGAATTCTAAAGAAATCAAAATAAAAATAAGACGTTGTCATTTAAAAATAAACATAAATAATCTAACAAACAAAAACATAATTTCTTATAATTTACGTAAAGCCCCTGAAAAATTTAAAAAATAACTTCTAAAATTTATAAAAAATAGTAAACAAATTAAAACAAAAACAAAGATGAACCAATAAATACTATAATAAAAACCTCTTAAGCCCAAATAAGAAGTATAAACTGATGATACAGGAGAAAAACTAAAAATTGTTAATAAAAGAACCAATAAAGACATATAACTCTTAACCAGGTTAATCTTAGAAAGACTAGAAAAATAAACCAGAATCACAAAGATACCACTTAAAAATAATAAACAAATAAAGTAGGAAAACCAAATATGTATACTCATGGAAATAATAGGTATACTAAATAATAAAGAGAAAATTAGAAAGAAACTTCTTTTCATCGGATCAATATTAACATAACTAATAACACTCCTTAGAACAGCCAAAATAAAAAACAATTTTAGTATAGAATTTTAAACCTTATCATTGTAAGTGATGTATTCTAAATTAAACTAAAAATTCATCAGTAATAATATCTTAGCAACCCAAATGCTATATTTTTATTAAACTATTTACTGTAACTATAGATATATCTACATCTATATGAATATAGATATAGAATATATCTATAGAATATAGATATAACCAGATGATACTTTCAGTATCATCTAGAACTTCTCTTTGTTTTTGGTTTCATCATTATCTTTATTATATAAAGATAATGATAAATATATATTTAATATTACATTTATATTATAAATGTAATATAAACATATATATATATATTATATATATATATGTGTATATATATAATTATGTATATATATATATATATATATATACATATAAGTACATATTTATAATATAAATATGTACTTGATTGTCTTTTTTTACTGCGTAAAAAAAGAATATCAATATTATAGTTATAATATAACTATAATATTGATTCTTAATTTACATATCACTATTTATAATCAAATAATAGAGTTTATATCTTATGTATGCAAAACATATATTTTAAATAAACTAAAACCCCAAATTAAATAAAATACTAACAAATTATAAAAAATAAAAAAATTAATACTACTACACTATTAAAATTGAACCTTTTTAGGTAGTAATTTTTAATTATCCCGGTACCCAAAAAAATAGAAAAACCTTTTGAATTTAAACTATTAAGAAACAGATCTATAAATTTTAAGTTTTTTATTTTATAGATACTATTTTTAGCTAAGTAGTCAACCAAGAACTTATAAACCAATTCTTTAAAAAATATTTTTAAAACTAGAAAACTTAAGAAAATTATCATAAAAAGAAAAACCAGGGGACCAAAAAAGTCAACATATAAAAATAAGCTAGGTACATTGAGAAGATTAAAATTTAATCATCACAAAAAACTAATAGAAAAAATAACTAGGGCTAAACTCAAAAAGTTTATAAACACAGTTCTACTGTAGTGGTTCATAACTTTATTAAAACTTAAAAAAAAACTTTTTCATAGACGGTAACTATAACCAAAAGTAAGAAATACAGAAGTAAAGAACATAATACTAAAAAACACTATATAGTTATTTGAAAAAAACAACTCTAAAATAAAATCTTTACTAACAGCACCACTTGAAAAAATTAATCCACAAAGACAAAATAATGTTACTAGCATTTGTAACTGAATAAAATTGGGTAAGTTTCCGTTATTACTATAATTACGTCCATCTTGTTGCCCAAAGGAACAATGAATAATATAACCTACTTGTATAAATAAACAACTTTTAAACAAAGCATGGCTAACCAGGTGGATAAAAGAAATAAATCTAAGACCTAGACCTAGGGTTACCATAGAAAAACCCATTTGAGACAAGGTTCTCAAGGCTACCACCTTCTTTAAATCTTCTTCTACCAAACTAGCTAGTCTAGAAAAAAACATAGTAAATAAACCGATAATAAGAACAAATCTAATAAAATTTTTTTGTATCACTAAATTATTAAAATTTATTAATAAGATTAATCCTGCAGTAACCAAAGTTCTACTGTGTACTAAAGATCTAACCGGAGTTGGAGCTCTCATAGCTTTTGGTAATCAAGAACTAAATGGAAATTGAGCTCTTTTTGTAAAAGCAGTTAATAATAAAAGTAATGCCATATAACTTCTAAACATTCTAAAACTTAAAAAATAATAACCACTAAATACTGACAAACCAAAAAATACAAATATAAAATAATCCCCAAGACGATTAGTTAGTGCAGTATTCATAGCCCCGCTACACCTGTCTCAATTATTATAAAAGAGAACTAAGAAAAATCTAGAAATACCTAAAAGATCCCATCTTAGAAGTATGGTAAAGATACTATTCCTGAAATTAAGCCTAAATATACTACCAACAAAAACTAATAAAACAAAATAATAATAATTAAAATTGAGTTCTCTATTAAGATAATATGTACTAAATAATAAAACACTAAATGTTACTAAAAAAAGAATAAAAGAAAACAAGATTCTATTAAAGTAAAAATTAAATTTTAATCTTAAAAAATCTCACTCCAACATAAAAATTCTTAACTTAAAACTGGGAAATAGTCAAACACTGACACCACCTAAGAAAAAAACTAAACTAATCAAAAAAATAGAAATATTAATTAACTAAATTACTCAAACCAGTTTACCATATCATCACTCTATATAAAAACCACCTAAAATAAATAAAAACATCAGAAAAAAACTAATATAAGAACTAATGTCAGATACCAAAATACCTAAAAATATAACAATTTCCAAATCAAAAATAACAAACATTAATATTATAATAAAGAAGTGGATTCTAAAAGAATTCTGAATTTTACCTACTCTTACAAAACCACACTCAAAAGCACTAATTTTATTCTTACCCATGTCCTTAATCCTTAATAAAAAATTAATAACATAAAAAGCAACTAATAAAACCAAAGTAAATAATAAAACCATGACCAAAACTAAAATTAAGATTTTAAAAATCTTTAAAGTTTAAAACTTTTACAATGTTCCTTTCGTACTAAATGTATTAAATATAAATACTTATCAAGATAAACAATTCTATCTCACAATGAATTAAACTAATATCACGTCAGATTAATTAATAGAAGAACAGTCTAAACTACTAAGCCTTCTCCTCTCTTAGATTATCTGAATACAACATCGATGTAAAACTTACCTTACTATAAGAACTAGATTAGGTATGATTTTCTGTTAACTCCGGAGTAATTCTTTAAATTAAATATAGTAAAATACAATTATATAATATTCTGCCCTAGAAAATTTATTAAACTATTTATAAATAGTTTAATAACAGAATTTCCGAAGACTTATCTTTGTATAAGTATATTTATTTTTTCTTAAATAAAAATTAAATTCAAAAATAAAATATAAATAGAACTAACCAATAACTTCATTCATACTGGAACTCAATAAAAGCACAAATTATTTTGCTACCTTAATGTCCTCACGCTAAGACTGCCATTTAAATTTCATAGGGCAGAAGCCAGCTTTAATATAAAGCCTAAGTCTTTAAAAAACATTTGATCAAGACTTCAAGTTCTTCAATTATATTTAAATAATAAATTAAATTTATAAAATTTACTAATTTACAGATTATATATTTAATATAGACTTATTAAATTTAAAAGTATAAAATAATAAAATTTGGAAAATGTTGTAAAACATAAAATTAAAACACTACAAATTTTAACTTTCCAAAAGCAAAAACTATTTATATAATTTTCTAATATAAAAATGTAAACAGTTATCACAAAGGTCGACATATCAACTCTAGTAATAATAATTTTTAGTATGAAACAGTAAAACTAATTATCACTCTACCCTTTGTTTCTATTTTTCATATTTATGAAATTTTACTGTAATAGTATGCAATACCAATATTTAAATAAAAATTTTTTATAGCTTAAATTCTTTTACGCCACAAGTAAACATTTTATAATAAACTAAAAAGCTAAACTATTCTATGGTACCAAAACATCATCTTTTAAAGTTATCCAATAAAGTTACCTCTAAAGCAATTGGTATAAAACTATGATTTGCCCCACAAATTTCTGAACATTGACCGTAGAAAACACCTACTATAGGAAAACTATAACTAAATGTCCTTAAAATACCACTTATGGCATCTAACTTAACAGACAAAGAGTTAAGAGCTCAAGCATGAATTACATCTGCTGATGTAATACAGAAACGGATATTAGTATCACAAGGAATAACACAACGATTATCTACTTCTAGCAAACGAGGTTCTCCTAAATTTAACTGATCTAAAGATTTCATATATGAATCAAACTCCAAACCTGGAATGTCGCTATACTCATAACTTCAGTATCACTGATGACCAGTTACTTTTACTGTCAAATTGCTATCTAAATTTATTAAACCATAATAATATAACAACCTTAAAGAAGGTACTATTTGCATTAGCAAAATAATAGTTGGGAAAACACTACATAGTAGCTCTCCAAATTGATACTCGATTTTTTTACTTTTAAAATAAAAAGTTCTAAAAATTAAATATCTAAACAATAATGTTACAAAAACCAAAACCCCTAATAATAAACTACAATTAAATCTATGAAACCAGTCCATATAACTAGCAAACAACCTGTTTTGAAATAACAAATTATAACCCTGAAAAAAATTATTAATTAATCCTTGGAACCCTTTGATTGGAAGTCAAAAATACTAATTTATACTAAAGAATCCTAAAGTTTTAACCTCTTTATTGACAATAAAATATACTAAAATATACTAAAACTTTTTAATAAGAGAAAACCACCTCAAGGGTATGAACCTTACAGACTAAATTATCCTATCTTACTAAAAACCAAAACCATTTAATTTGCAATTAAATATACTAAAATTATACTAAGGTTTCTAATTTTTCAATCTTGTAGTACTAAAGTAAATTTCGGCTTGATAACTGTGACCAAACACATAATTACTCATACAATACTCAGGCCTTCTATTAGCATAATAATCACTAATTACAAGACGATACCTGAAGAAAGACTCTAATAAAACATAAACAAATAAAAATAAACCAGCCGTCCTAATAATTGAACCATAAGAAGAAATAATATTTCACACTGAATACACATCAGGATAATCTAAATATTTACGTGGAAAACCGTGTAATCCAGCAAAATGTAGAGGAAAGAAGGTTAAATTTACACCAATAAATAATAAAATAAAAACTGCTGACATTATTAACTTGTCTAGAACATAACCAGTAATATAGCTTCACCAGAGTGTAACACCAGTAAAAATACCAAATACAGCACCTAGACTTAAAACATAGTGAAAATGTCTTACAACATAGTAGGTGTCATGTAAAATAATATCTAGTCTAGAGTTAGATAAAACAACACCAGTTAAACCACCTAAAGTAAACAAAAAAATAAAACCTAGAACTCACAGCAATAGGGGGTTAAAGATCATCTTTATTCCAAATAGTGTTGCTAATCACCTAAAAACCTTAACACCAGTAGGCACAGCAATAACCATAGTAGCAGCAGAAAAATAAGCACGTGAATCTAAATCTATACCAACTGTATACATATGATGAGCTCAAACTACACAACCAATAAGACCAATTCTTAAAATGGCGTAAACCATACCAAGAGCACCAAAGACCTCCTTTTTACCGGTTAAATAAAGAGTAGACTGCCTAACAATACCAAAAGCTGGTAAAATTAAAATGTAAACCTCCGGATGACCAAAAAACCAAAATAAATGCTGATAAATAAGGGGATTACCACCTGTCCTTGGATCAAAAAAAGAAGTATTCAAATTACGATCAGTTAACAATATAGTAATAGCCCCAGCCAACACAGGTAAAGATAAGACTAATAAAAAAACTGTTACAAAAACTGTTCAAACAAATAAACTTATGTGTTCAAGTGAAATAGAACTCCTACGTAAATTTTTAGTAGTACACATAAAATTAATACCACCAAGAATAGAACTAAGACCAGAAGCATGTAAACTAAAAATTGCTAAATCAACTCTTCTACCGGGGTGCCCCATAGTTCTAAGTGGTGGATACACAGTTCAACTGGTACCACAACCCATATCTACAAAACAAGCATCTAAAATAAGCAATATAGAAGTAGGAAGTAATCAAAATCTTAAGTTATTCAAACGGGGAAATCTTATATCAGGAGCACCCAATATAAGTGGTAACAATCAATTTCCAAATCCACCAATTATAGTAGGTATAACCATAAAAAAAATTATTAAAATTGCATGAGCAGTAATAACAGAATTATATAACTGACCATTTCTTAAAAAAAAACCTGGTTTAGCCAATTCTAAACGAATTAAAAGCGAGAAACTAGTCCCCACTATACCAGATCAAAGACCAAAAATAAAATAAAGAGTCCCGATATCCTTATGATTAGATCTCTCTAACCAAACAGCAAGACCACCTTGATATTTTTTATATAAATTAATTTAAAAGTTAGTACTTAAAATAAAAATTTTACCTTTAAATCATTAACACATTACAATAAGTAATGTATTAATAGGGTCCAAAAAAGAGTAAACTCTATTATAATCTTAATAAAATACTCTAAGTCAGAATACATTATATATTATTACAACTAACGGTGCTGAAAATCCTACATTTCAAGTATTGAAATTATGGAATCCTTTACCCATTAAAGATCTGGTGATCAAAAATAGTGAATAGTAGAAAGAAACAACAAAATAAATAAATACTATAAAAAACATTCTCTTACTGATCAGCAGACTATTGGAGATGACTAAAAACTCTGATAAAAATGATAAAGATGGAGGTACACCACTATTAGATAAGAACACTACAGAAAATAAGATACCTATAATTATTCTTGATCTAAAAAACCTGTTTATAAAATAAATCATACGTCTACCGGAAGTATGATAAAATTCACCAATAAGATAAAACATTAGTGTAGACGTGTAACCGTGGGCCAACATTAGTATAACACTACTAATTTTCCTCCTTATAGTAATGAAAACCAGTGATAAAAGTAAAAAACTTATATGGGTTACAGAGGAGTAGGCGGCCAAAGCTTTAGAATCTCTTTGAAAGACACAACAAAATGACCCCAAAATCATACCTAAAAATGCTACCAAAATTCACACATTATTATGAACAAAATTAAGCCTACCGAGGATACGTAAAAAACCTGCAGTACCAAGTTTCAGGAGTAATCCAGCTAGTAACATCCTAGCTGTAGTAGGAGCTTCTACATGAGCTTTTGGTAATCATAAATGTAAAAAATAAATTGGAAACTTTATTATAAACCTTAATCTCAAAATAAAGAATATTTCCCAAGAAATAACAAAATTATAATAAGTAAATACTATTAAAAAATTCCTCTTAAAATAAACAAACAAAAATGGGAAAGAACAAAAAGCAGCATAAAACATTAAGTAATAAGAGGAGTTAATTTTTTCAATTTGGGACCCATAACCCAAAATTATAACCAAAATTGGAAATATTGATAATTCAAAAAATATATAAAGTATTATCATATTACTGGGAATAAAAAAAATAATACAAATAAACACCAAAATTTCAGATAAAACTAACAAATTATTATTTTTTTCTCTAATAAGAATAATACCTAAAATAAAAAGACTTATAATAATTAACAGAATAAACCTGTAGGAATCCAAAACTAAAAATAATCCACCCCAAGAAAAATTATTAAAAATTAAAAATCTAAAAATAACGGTAAAAACAAGAAAGTAGACCGGTTTTAACAATCACAACAAGGAAATAAAAAGAAATTCTAACAAAGCTACTAAAAACCTTATAATTACAAGTTATATATTCTTAAATTAAACTATCATAGCTAAATTAGTAAGATCATCAATAAACAAAAACAAATAAAAATAATCAAACTACATCAACAAAGTGCCAATATAAAATAGCAAATTCCAAACCTAGATGATGATTATAATTAAAGTGATTCTTTAGTAAACGCAAAAAATTAAAAGCTAAAAACAGACCACCACAAAGAACATGAATACCGTGAAAACCTGTTGATAAGTAAAAAATTCTACCGAAAACCCCGTCGGAAATAGAAAAACTAGCTTCTATATATTCTATCAATTGAATACCAGTAAAGTAAGCAGCTAAGATACAAGTTAAGATCATACTATTAGTACAACTTTTATTTCTTAAAAGTCTGTGATGTGCTCAAGTAACCGTTACCCCACTCCTTAACAAAATAATAGTATTTAAAAGTGGAACACCAAATGGATTAACTAAATGTATACCAAAAGGTGATCAAGTTTCACCTAGCTCATGTACTGGTACCAAAGCGGCATCAAAGAAAGTTCAAAAAATGCAAAAAAAGAATATAAATTCCCTAAAAACAAACAAAATAACTCCAAATTTAAAACCATCTATAACAAAAAAGTTATGATAACCACTTAAACCTTCTATAGAGATATCTTTACCTCAAGCAAAAGAGATAAATAAAACCGAAAATAGTGTAAATACAAATAACTCATATAAACCGTACTTAAAAAATATAACTAAAGACCTTAATATACCGGCTGAAGCAAAAAATAAATTAAATGCATAACTGGAAAGCCTTAAAATATGAAAATTATGAAATATAACATATTTAAAATCTTTAGAACCTAAATCTAATGTATTATCTTATACTAAACATGTAATAATTATTTAAACAGGAACTTACTTGTTATATAAATAAATAACAAAGTATAAGCCAAACCAAAATAAATAATAGAAAATAATGGTCTTAAAATAGTAAAAGGATCTTCTACTATGCACTGACCTAATCATCTGAGAATTGTAGATGAAATGATAAATAAAAATACTAAAAACTTATTCAATTTGGTTAAACAAGAAGTATAATTATTAACTAGAGCAAAAAAATAAAATGTAACAATACTTATTAGAAGAGCAATTACACCCAAAACCTTATTAGGAATTGCACGTAAGATTGCATAAGCAAACAAAAAATATCACTCAGGTACAATATGAACTGGTCTTATTATAGGATCAGCTTCGATAAATATTTCAGCATCACCCAGGTTAAATGGATAAACTAAACTAAATACAATAAACAACAATCAAATAATAATATTGTAAGCGTCTTTCCCAGCATACTCAGGCCTAAAACAAACCTTATCATAATCACCATGACAATACAAACTAGAAGTACTACCTGTTCTGTGTAAAAAAATTAAATGTCCTAGTACCAACACTAAAATACCTCAAGGTAATAAAAAATGTAAAACAAAGAAAAACTTCAGTGTTGCTCCTGTAACACCAAAACCTCTTCAAATTCAAGTAACAATAGTTGGTCCTCAAATTGGGATAACACTTAACAGCCTAGTAATTACAACAGCAGCTCAAAAACTTATCTGTGCCCAAACCAAGACATAACCCATAAAAGCCTCTATTATAACTAGCAAATAAATAGTTAAACCAGATATTCAAACTTTTTTTAAACGGTAACTCATAAAAAATAAACCTTTAAAAATATGTAAATATAAAAAAATAAAGAATAAACTAGCCCCATTAAAGTGGAAAATACGAAATACTCAACCAAAATTAACTTCATATATAATATACTGAACTGTAGAAAAAGCTAATAGTCTATCAGGTGTATAGTAAAAAGCTAAGAATGTACCAGTTAAAATCTGAAAAACTAGAACTATACCAAGCATTCTACCAAAGTTTCAACTTAAAGTTAAAGTTTTACTAGAGGGCAGGGTAACTAGCATACCATTAACAAAATTTAATAAATTATTATTAATTTTCAATACTCCTAATATTCTTAACTTCTTCAGAGTCATATTTTAAGTATAAACTAAAAGAG
>CAWZZW010000001.1:0-55000 GCA_963966605.1 Caenorhabditis sulstoni | reverse complement strand
GCTTAGGCTTAGGCTTAGGCTTAGGCTTAGGCTTAGGCTTAGGCTTAGGCTTAGGCTTAGGCTTAGGCTTAGGCTTAGGCTTAGGCTTAGGCTTAGGCTTAGGCTTAGGCTTAGGCTTAGGCTTAGGCTTAGGCTTAGGCTTAGGCTTAGGCTTAGGCTTAGGCTTAGGCTTAGGCTTAGGCTTAGGCTTAGGCTTAGGCTTAGGCTTAGGCTTAGGCTTAGGCTTAGGCTTAGGCTTAGGCTTAGGCTTAGGCTTAGGCTTAGGCTTAGGCTTAGGCTTAGGCTTAGGCTTAGGCTTAGGCTTAGGCTTAGGCTTAGGCTTAGGCTTAGGCTTAGGCTTAGGCTTAGGCTTAGGCTTAGGCTTAGGCTTAGGCTTAGGCTTAGGCTTAGGCTTAGGCTTAGGCTTAGGCTTAGGCTTAGGCTTAGGCTTAGGCTTAGGCTTAGGCTTAGGCTTAGGCTTAGGCTTAGGCTTAGGCTTAGGCTTAGGCTTAGGCTTAGGCTTAGGCTTAGGCTTAGGCTTAGGCTTAGGCTTAGGCTTAGGCTTAGGCTTAGGCTTAGGCTTAGGCTTAGGCTTAGGCTTAGGCTTAGGCTTAGGCTTAGGCTTAGGCTTAGGCTTAGGCTTAGGCTTAGGCTTAGGCTTAGGCTTAGGCTTAGGCTTAGGCTTAGGCTTAGGCTTAGGCTTAGGCTTAGGCTTAGGCTTAGGCTTAGGCTTAGGCTTAGGCTTAGGCTTAGGCTTAGGCTTAGGCTTAGGCTTAGGCTTAGGCTTAGGCTTAGGCTTAGGCTTAGGCTTAGGCTTAGGCTTAGGCTTAGGCTTAGGCTTAGGCTTAGGCTTAGGCTTAGGCTTAGGCTTAGGCTTAGGCTTAGGCTTAGGCTTAGGCTTAGGCTTAGGCTTAGGCTTAGGCTTAGGCTTAGGCTTAGGCTTAGGCTTAGGCTTAGGCTTAGGCTTAGGCTTAGGCTTAGGCTTAGGCTTAGGCTTAGGCTTAGGCTTAGGCTTAGGCTTAGGCTTAGGCTTAGGCTTAGGCTTAGGCTTAGGCTTAGGCTTAGGCTTAGGCTTAGGCTTAGGCTTAGGCTTAGGCTTAGGCTTAGGCTTAGGCTTAGGCTTAGGCTTAGGCTTAGGCTTAGGCTTAGGCTTAGGCTTAGGCTTAGGCTTAGGCTTAGGCTTAGGCTTAGGCTTAGGCTTAGGCTTAGGCTTAGGCTTAGGCTTAGGCTTAGGCTTAGGCTTAGGCTTAGGCTTAGGCTTAGGCTTAGGCTTAGGCTTAGGCTTAGGCTTAGGCTTAGGCTTAGGCTTAGGCTTAGGCTTAGGCTTAGGCTTAGGCTTAGGCTTAGGCTTAGGCTTAGGCTTAGGCTTAGGCTTAGGCTTAGGCTTAGGCTTAGGCTTAGGCTTAGGCTTAGGCTTAGGCTTAGGCTTAGGCTTAGGCTTAGGCTTAGGCTTAGGCTTAGGCTTAGGCTTAGGCTTAGGCTTAGGCTTAGGCTTAGGCTTAGGCTTAGGCTTAGGCTTAGGCTTAGGCTTAGGCTTAGGCTTAGGCTTAGGCTTAGGCTTAGGCTTAGGCTTAGGCTTAGGCTTAGGCTTAGGCTTAGGCTTAGGCTTAGGCTTAGGCTTAGGCTTAGGCTTAGGCTTAGGCTTAGGCTTAGGCTTAGGCTTAGGCTTAGGCTTAGGCTTAGGCTTAGGCTTAGGCTTAGGCTTAGGCTTAGGCTTAGGCTTAGGCTTAGGCTTAGGCTTAGGCTTAGGCTTAGGCTTAGGCTTAGGCTTAGGCTTAGGCTTAGGCTTAGGCTTAGGCTTAGGCTTAGGCTTAGGCTTAGGCTTAGGCTTAGGCTTAGGCTTAGGCTTAGGCTTAGGCTTAGGCTTAGGCTTAGGCTTAGGCTTAGGCTTAGGCTTAGGCTTAGGCTTAGGCTTAGGCTTAGGCTTAGGCTTAGGCTTAGGCTTAGGCTTAGGCTTAGGCTTAGGCTTAGGCTTAGGCTTAGGCTTAGGCTTAGGCTTAGGCTTAGGCTTAGGCTTAGGCTTAGGCTTAGGCTTAGGCTTAGGCTTAGGCTTAGGCTTAGGCTTAGGCTTAGGCTTAGGCTTAGGCTTAGGCTTAGGCTTAGGCTTAGGCTTAGGCTTAGGCTTAGGCTTAGGCTTAGGCTTAGGCTTAGGCTTAGGCTTAGGCTTAGGCTTAGGCTTAGGCTTAGGCTTAGGCTTAGGCTTAGGCTTAGGCTTAGGCTTAGGCTTAGGCTTAGGCTTAGGCTTAGGCTTAGGCTTAGGCTTAGGCTTAGGCTTAGGCTTAGGCTTAGGCTTAGGCTTAGGCTTAGGCTTAGGCTTAGGCTTAGGCTTAGGCTTAGGCTTAGGCTTAGGCTTAGGCTTAGGCTTAGGCTTAGGCTTAGGCTTAGGCTTAGGCTTAGGCTTAGGCTTAGGCTTAGGCTTAGGCTTAGGCTTAGGCTTAGGCTTAGGCTTAGGCTTAGGCTTAGGCTTAGGCTTAGGCTTAGGCTTAGGCTTAGGCTTAGGCTTAGGCTTAGGCTTAGGCTTAGGCTTAGGCTTAGGCTTAGGCTTAGGCTTAGGCTTAGGCTTAGGCTTAGGCTTAGGCTTAGGCTTAGGCTTAGGCTTAGGCTTAGGCTTAGGCTTAGGCTTAGGCTTAGGCTTAGGCTTAGGCTTAGGCTTAGGCTTAGGCTTAGGCTTAGGCTTAGGCTTAGGCTTAGGCTTAGGCTTAGGCTTAGGCTTAGGCTTAGGCTTAGGCTTAGGCTTAGGCTTAGGCTTAGGCTTAGGCTTAGGCTTAGGCTTAGGCTTAGGCTTAGGCTTAGGCTTAGGCTTAGGCTTAGGCTTAGGCTTAGGCTTAGGCTTAGGCTTAGGCTTAGGCTTAGGCTTAGGCTTAGGCTTAGGCTTAGGCTTAGGCTTAGGCTTAGGCTTAGGCTTAGGCTTAGGCTTAGGCTTAGGCTTAGGCTTAGGCTTAGGCTTAGGCTTAGGCTTAGGCTTAGGCTTAGGCTTAGGCTTAGGCTTAGGCTTAGGCTTAGGCTTAGGCTTAGGCTTAGGCTTAGGCTTAGGCTTAGGCTTAGGCTTAGGCTTAGGCTTAGGCTTAGGCTTAGGCTTAGGCTTAGGCTTAGGCTTAGGCTTAGGCTTAGGCTTAGGCTTAGGCTTAGGCTTAGGCTTAGGCTTAGGCTTAGGCTTAGGCTTAGGCTTAGGCTTAGGCTTAGGCTTAGGCTTAGGCTTAGGCTTAGGCTTAGGCTTAGGCTTAGGCTTAGGCTTAGGCTTAGGCTTAGGCTTAGGCTTAGGCTTAGGCTTAGGCTTAGGCTTAGGCTTAGGCTTAGGCTTAGGCTTAGGCTTAGGCTTAGGCTTAGGCTTAGGCTTAGGCTTAGGCTTAGGCTTAGGCTTAGGCTTAGGCTTAGGCTTAGGCTTAGGCTTAGGCTTAGGCTTAGGCTTAGGCTTAGGCTTAGGCTTAGGCTTAGGCTTAGGCTTAGGCTTAGGCTTAGGCTTAGGCTTAGGCTTAGGCTTAGGCTTAGGCTTAGGCTTAGGCTTAGGCTTAGGCTTAGGCTTAGGCTTAGGCTTAGGCTTAGGCTTAGGCTTAGGCTTAGGCTTAGGCTTAGGCTTAGGCTTAGGCTTAGGCTTAGGCTTAGGCTTAGGCTTAGGCTTAGGCTTAGGCTTAGGCTTAGGCTTAGGCTTAGGCTTAGGCTTAGGCTTAGGCTTAGGCTTAGGCTTAGGCTTAGGCTTAGGCTTAGGCTTAGGCTTAGGCTTAGGCTTAGGCTTAGGCTTAGGCTTAGGCTTAGGCTTAGGCTTAGGCTTAGGCTTAGGCTTAGGCTTAGGCTTAGGCTTAGGCTTAGGCTTAGGCTTAGGCTTAGGCTTAGGCTTAGGCTTAGGCTTAGGCTTAGGCTTAGGCTTAGGCTTAGGCTTAGGCTTAGGCTTAGGCTTAGGCTTAGGCTTAGGCTTAGGCTTAGGCTTAGGCTTAGGCTTAGGCTTAGGCTTAGGCTTAGGCTTAGGCTTAGGCTTAGGCTTAGGCTTAGGCTTAGGCTTAGGCTTAGGCTTAGGCTTAGGCTTAGGCTTAGGCTTAGGCTTAGGCTTAGGCTTAGGCTTAGGCTTAGGCTTAGGCTTAGGCTTAGGCTTAGGCTTAGGCTTAGGCTTAGGCTTAGGCTTAGGCTTAGGCTTAGGCTTAGGCTTAGGCTTAGGCTTAGGCTTAGGCTTAGGCTTAGGCTTAGGCTTAGGCTTAGGCTTAGGCTTAGGCTTAGGCTTAGGCTTAGGCTTAGGCTTAGGCTTAGGCTTAGGCTTAGGCTTAGGCTTAGGCTTAGGCTTAGGCTTAGGCTTAGGCTTAGGCTTAGGCTTAGGCTTAGGCTTAGGCTTAGGCTTAGGCTTAGGCTTAGGCTTAGGCTTAGGCTTAGGCTTAGGCTTAGGCTTAGGCTTAGGCTTAGGCTTAGGCTTAGGCTTAGGCTTAGGCTTAGGCTTAGGCTTAGGCTTAGGCTTAGGCTTAGGCTTAGGCTTAGGCTTAGGCTTAGGCTTAGGCTTAGGCTTAGGCTTAGGCTTAGGCTTAGGCTTAGGCTTAGGCTTAGGCTTAGGCTTAGGCTTAGGCTTAGGCTTAGGCTTAGGCTTAGGCTTAGGCTTAGGCTTAGGCTTAGGCTTAGGCTTAGGCTTAGGCTTAGGCTTAGGCTTAGGCTTAGGCTTAGGCTTAGGCTTAGGCTTAGGCTTAGGCTTAGGCTTAGGCTTAGGCTTAGGCTTAGGCTTAGGCTTAGGCTTAGGCTTAGGCTTAGGCTTAGGCTTAGGCTTAGGCTTAGGCTTAGGCTTAGGCTTAGGCTTAGGCTTAGGCTTAGGCTTAGGCTTAGGCTTAGGCTTAGGCTTAGGCTTAGGCTTAGGCTTAGGCTTAGGCTTAGGCTTAGGCTTAGGCTTAGGCTTAGGCTTAGGCTTAGGCTTAGGCTTAGGCTTAGGCTTAGGCTTAGGCTTAGGCTTAGGCTTAGGCTTAGGCTTAGGCTTAGGCTTAGGCTTAGGCTTAGGCTTAGGCTTAGGCTTAGGCTTAGGCTTAGGCTTAGGCTTAGGCTTAGGCTTAGGCTTAGGCTTAGGCTTAGGCTTAGGCTTAGGCTTAGGCTTAGGCTTAGGCTTAGGCTTAGGCTTAGGCTTAGGCTTAGGCTTAGGCTTAGGCTTAGGCTTAGGCTTAGGCTTAGGCTTAGGCTTAGGCTTAGGCTTAGGCTTAGGCTTAGGCTTAGGCTTAGGCTTAGGCTTAGGCTTAGGCTTAGGCTTAGGCTTAGGCTTAGGCTTAGGCTTAGGCTTAGGCTTAGGCTTAGGCTTAGGCTTAGGCTTAGGCTTAGGCTTAGGCTTAGGCTTAGGCTTAGGCTTAGGCTTAGGCTTAGGCTTAGGCTTAGGCTTAGGCTTAGGCTTAGGCTTAGGCTTAGGCTTAGGCTTAGGCTTAGGCTTAGGCTTAGGCTTAGGCTTAGGCTTAGGCTTAGGCTTAGGCTTAGGCTTAGGCTTAGGCTTAGGCTTAGGCTTAGGCTTAGGCTTAGGCTTAGGCTTAGGCTTAGGCTTAGGCTTAGGCTTAGGCTTAGGCTTAGGCTTAGGCTTAGGCTTAGGCTTAGGCTTAGGCTTAGGCTTAGGCTTAGGCTTAGGCTTAGGCTTAGGCTTAGGCTTAGGCTTAGGCTTAGGCTTAGGCTTAGGCTTAGGCTTAGGCTTAGGCTTAGGCTTAGGCTTAGGCTTAGGCTTAGGCTTAGGCTTAGGCTTAGGCTTAGGCTTAGGCTTAGGCTTAGGCTTAGGCTTAGGCTTAGGCTTAGGCTTAGGCTTAGGCTTAGGCTTAGGCTTAGGCTTAGGCTTAGGCTTAGGCTTAGGCTTAGGCTTAGGCTTAGGCTTAGGCTTAGGCTTAGGCTTAGGCTTAGGCTTAGGCTTAGGCTTAGGCTTAGGCTTAGGCTTAGGCTTAGGCTTAGGCTTAGGCTTAGGCTTAGGCTTAGGCTTAGGCTTAGGCTTAGGCTTAGGCTTAGGCTTAGGCTTAGGCTTAGGCTTAGGCTTAGGCTTAGGCTTAGGCTTAGGCTTAGGCTTAGGCTTAGGCTTAGGCTTAGGCTTAGGCTTAGGCTTAGGCTTAGGCTTAGGCTTAGGCTTAGGCTTAGGCTTAGGCTTAGGCTTAGGCTTAGGCTTAGGCTTAGGCTTAGGCTTAGGCTTAGGCTTAGGCTTAGGCTTAGGCTTAGGCTTAGGCTTAGGCTTAGGCTTAGGCTTAGGCTTAGGCTTAGGCTTAGGCTTAGGCTTAGGCTTAGGCTTAGGCTTAGGCTTAGGCTTAGGCTTAGGCTTAGGCTTAGGCTTAGGCTTAGGCTTAGGCTTAGGCTTAGGCTTAGGCTTAGGCTTAGGCTTAGGCTTAGGCTTAGGCTTAGGCTTAGGCTTAGGCTTAGGCTTAGGCTTAGGCTTAGGCTTAGGCTTAGGCTTAGGCTTAGGCTTAGGCTTAGGCTTAGGCTTAGGCTTAGGCTTAGGCTTAGGCTTAGGCTTAGGCTTAGGCTTAGGCTTAGGCTTAGGCTTAGGCTTAGGCTTAGGCTTAGGCTTAGGCTTAGGCTTAGGCTTAGGCTTAGGCTTAGGCTTAGGCTTAGGCTTAGGCTTAGGCTTAGGCTTAGGCTTAGGCTTAGGCTTAGGCTTAGGCTTAGGCTTAGGCTTAGGCTTAGGCTTAGGCTTAGGCTTAGGCTTAGGCTTAGGCTTAGGCTTAGGCTTAGGCTTAGGCTTAGGCTTAGGCTTAGGCTTAGGCTTAGGCTTAGGCTTAGGCTTAGGCTTAGGCTTAGGCTTAGGCTTAGGCTTAGGCTTAGGCTTAGGCTTAGGCTTAGGCTTAGGCTTAGGCTTAGGCTTAGGCTTAGGCTTAGGCTTAGGCTTAGGCTTAGGCTTAGGCTTAGGCTTAGGCTTAGGCTTAGGCTTAGGCTTAGGCTTAGGCTTAGGCTTAGGCTTAGGCTTAGGCTTAGGCTTAGGCTTAGGCTTAGGCTTAGGCTTAGGCTTAGGCTTAGGCTTAGGCTTAGGCTTAGGCTTAGGCTTAGGCTTAGGCTTAGGCTTAGGCTTAGGCTTAGGCTTAGGCTTAGGCTTAGGCTTAGGCTTAGGCTTAGGCTTAGGCTTAGGCTTAGGCTTAGGCTTAGGCTTAGGCTTAGGCTTAGGCTTAGGCTTAGGCTTAGGCTTAGGCTTAGGCTTAGGCTTAGGCTTAGGCTTAGGCTTAGGCTTAGGCTTAGGCTTAGGCTTAGGCTTAGGCTTAGGCTTAGGCTTAGGCTTAGGCTTAGGCTTAGGCTTAGGCTTAGGCTTAGGCTTAGGCTTAGGCTTAGGCTTAGGCTTAGGCTTAGGCTTAGGCTTAGGCTTAGGCTTAGGCTTAGGCTTAGGCTTAGGCTTAGGCTTAGGCTTAGGCTTAGGCTTAGGCTTAGGCTTAGGCTTAGGCTTAGGCTTAGGCTTAGGCTTAGGCTTAGGCTTAGGCTTAGGCTTAGGCTTAGGCTTAGGCTTAGGCTTAGGCTTAGGCTTAGGCTTAGGCTTAGGCTTAGGCTTAGGCTTAGGCTTAGGCTTAGGCTTAGGCTTAGGCTTAGGCTTAGGCTTAGGCTTAGGCTTAGGCTTAGGCTTAGGCTTAGGCTTAGGCTTAGGCTTAGGCTTAGGCTTAGGCTTAGGCTTAGGCTTAGGCTTAGGCTTAGGCTTAGGCTTAGGCTTAGGCTTAGGCTTAGGCTTAGGCTTAGGCTTAGGCTTAGGCTTAGGCTTAGGCTTAGGCTTAGGCTTAGGCTTAGGCTTAGGCTTAGGCTTAGGCTTAGGCTTAGGCTTAGGCTTAGGCTTAGGCTTAGGCTTAGGCTTAGGCTTAGGCTTAGGCTTAGGCTTAGGCTTAGGCTTAGGCTTAGGCTTAGGCTTAGGCTTAGGCTTAGGCTTAGGCTTAGGCTTAGGCTTAGGCTTAGGCTTAGGCTTAGGCTTAGGCTTAGGCTTAGGCTTAGGCTTAGGCTTAGGCTTAGGCTTAGGCTTAGGCTTAGGCTTAGGCTTAGGCTTAGGCTTAGGCTTAGGCTTAGGCTTAGGCTTAGGCTTAGGCTTAGGCTTAGGCTTAGGCTTAGGCTTAGGCTTAGGCTTAGGCTTAGGCTTAGGCTTAGGCTTAGGCTTAGGCTTAGGCTTAGGCTTAGGCTTAGGCTTAGGCTTAGGCTTAGGCTTAGGCTTAGGCTTAGGCTTAGGCTTAGGCTTAGGCTTAGGCTTAGGCTTAGGCTTAGGCTTAGGCTTAGGCTTAGGCTTAGGCTTAGGCTTAGGCTTAGGCTTAGGCTTAGGCTTAGGCTTAGGCTTAGGCTTAGGCTTAGGCTTAGGCTTAGGCTTAGGCTTAGGCTTAGGCTTAGGCTTAGGCTTAGGCTTAGGCTTAGGCTTAGGCTTAGGCTTAGGCTTAGGCTTAGGCTTAGGCTTAGGCTTAGGCTTAGGCTTAGGCTTAGGCTTAGGCTTAGGCTTAGGCTTAGGCTTAGGCTTAGGCTTAGGCTTAGGCTTAGGCTTAGGCTTAGGCTTAGGCTTAGGCTTAGGCTTAGGCTTAGGCTTAGGCTTAGGCTTAGGCTTAGGCTTAGGCTTAGGCTTAGGCTTAGGCTTAGGCTTAGGCTTAGGCTTAGGCTTAGGCTTAGGCTTAGGCTTAGGCTTAGGCTTAGGCTTAGGCTTAGGCTTAGGCTTAGGCTTAGGCTTAGGCTTAGGCTTAGGCTTAGGCTTAGGCTTAGGCTTAGGCTTAGGCTTAGGCTTAGGCTTAGGCTTAGGCTTAGGCTTAGGCTTAGGCTTAGGCTTAGGCTTAGGCTTAGGCTTAGGCTTAGGCTTAGGCTTAGGCTTAGGCTTAGGCTTAGGCTTAGGCTTAGGCTTAGGCTTAGGCTTAGGCTTAGGCTTAGGCTTAGGCTTAGGCTTAGGCTTAGGCTTAGGCTTAGGCTTAGGCTTAGGCTTAGGCTTAGGCTTAGGCTTAGGCTTAGGCTTAGGCTTAGGCTTAGGCTTAGGCTTAGGCTTAGGCTTAGGCTTAGGCTTAGGCTTAGGCTTAGGCTTAGGCTTAGGCTTAGGCTTAGGCTTAGGCTTAGGCTTAGGCTTAGGCTTAGGCTTAGGCTTAGGCTTAGGCTTAGGCTTAGGCTTAGGCTTAGGCTTAGGCTTAGGCTTAGGCTTAGGCTTAGGCTTAGGCTTAGGCTTAGGCTTAGGCTTAGGCTTAGGCTTAGGCTTAGGCTTAGGCTTAGGCTTAGGCTTAGGCTTAGGCTTAGGCTTAGGCTTAGGCTTAGGCTTAGGCTTAGGCTTAGGCTTAGGCTTAGGCTTAGGCTTAGGCTTAGGCTTAGGCTTAGGCTTAGGCTTAGGCTTAGGCTTAGGCTTAGGCTTAGGCTTAGGCTTAGGCTTAGGCTTAGGCTTAGGCTTAGGCTTAGGCTTAGGCTTAGGCTTAGGCTTAGGCTTAGGCTTAGGCTTAGGCTTAGGCTTAGGCTTAGGCTTAGGCTTAGGCTTAGGCTTAGGCTTAGGCTTAGGCTTAGGCTTAGGCTTAGGCTTAGGCTTAGGCTTAGGCTTAGGCTTAGGCTTAGGCTTAGGCTTAGGCTTAGGCTTAGGCTTAGGCTTAGGCTTAGGCTTAGGCTTAGGCTTAGGCTTAGGCTTAGGCTTAGGCTTAGGCTTAGGCTTAGGCTTAGGCTTAGGCTTAGGCTTAGGCTTAGGCTTAGGCTTAGGCTTAGGCTTAGGCTTAGGCTTAGGCTTAGGCTTAGGCTTAGGCTTAGGCTTAGGCTTAGGCTTAGGCTTAGGCTTAGGCTTAGGCTTAGGCTTAGGCTTAGGCTTAGGCTTAGGCTTAGGCTTAGGCTTAGGCTTAGGCTTAGGCTTAGGCTTAGGCTTAGGCTTAGGCTTAGGCTTAGGCTTAGGCTTAGGCTTAGGCTTAGGCTTAGGCTTAGGCTTAGGCTTAGGCTTAGGCTTAGGCTTAGGCTTAGGCTTAGGCTTAGGCTTAGGCTTAGGCTTAGGCTTAGGCTTAGGCTTAGGCTTAGGCTTAGGCTTAGGCTTAGGCTTAGGCTTAGGCTTAGGCTTAGGCTTAGGCTTAGGCTTAGGCTTAGGCTTAGGCTTAGGCTTAGGCTTAGGCTTAGGCTTAGGCTTAGGCTTAGGCTTAGGCTTAGGCTTAGGCTTAGGCTTAGGCTTAGGCTTAGGCTTAGGCTTAGGCTTAGGCTTAGGCTTAGGCTTAGGCTTAGGCTTAGGCTTAGGCTTAGGCTTAGGCTTAGGCTTAGGCTTAGGCTTAGGCTTAGGCTTAGGCTTAGGCTTAGGCTTAGGCTTAGGCTTAGGCTTAGGCTTAGGCTTAGGCTTAGGCTTAGGCTTAGGCTTAGGCTTAGGCTTAGGCTTAGGCTTAGGCTTAGGCTTAGGCTTAGGCTTAGGCTTAGGCTTAGGCTTAGGCTTAGGCTTAGGCTTAGGCTTAGGCTTAGGCTTAGGCTTAGGCTTAGGCTTAGGCTTAGGCTTAGGCTTAGGCTTAGGCTTAGGCTTAGGCTTAGGCTTAGGCTTAGGCTTAGGCTTAGGCTTAGGCTTAGGCTTAGGCTTAGGCTTAGGCTTAGGCTTAGGCTTAGGCTTAGGCTTAGGCTTAGGCTTAGGCTTAGGCTTAGGCTTAGGCTTAGGCTTAGGCTTAGGCTTAGGCTTAGGCTTAGGCTTAGGCTTAGGCTTAGGCTTAGGCTTAGGCTTAGGCTTAGGCTTAGGCTTAGGCTTAGGCTTAGGCTTAGGCTTAGGCTTAGGCTTAGGCTTAGGCTTAGGCTTAGGCTTAGGCTTAGGCTTAGGCTTAGGCTTAGGCTTAGGCTTAGGCTTAGGCTTAGGCTTAGGCTTAGGCTTAGGCTTAGGCTTAGGCTTAGGCTTAGGCTTAGGCTTAGGCTTAGGCTTAGGCTTAGGCTTAGGCTTAGGCTTAGGCTTAGGCTTAGGCTTAGGCTTAGGCTTAGGCTTAGGCTTAGGCTTAGGCTTAGGCTTAGGCTTAGGCTTAGGCTTAGGCTTAGGCTTAGGCTTAGGCTTAGGCTTAGGCTTAGGCTTAGGCTTAGGCTTAGGCTTAGGCTTAGGCTTAGGCTTAGGCTTAGGCTTAGGCTTAGGCTTAGGCTTAGGCTTAGGCTTAGGCTTAGGCTTAGGCTTAGGCTTAGGCTTAGGCTTAGGCTTAGGCTTAGGCTTAGGCTTAGGCTTAGGCTTAGGCTTAGGCTTAGGCTTAGGCTTAGGCTTAGGCTTAGGCTTAGGCTTAGGCTTAGGCTTAGGCTTAGGCTTAGGCTTAGGCTTAGGCTTAGGCTTAGGCTTAGGCTTAGGCTTAGGCTTAGGCTTAGGCTTAGGCTTAGGCTTAGGCTTAGGCTTAGGCTTAGGCTTAGGCTTAGGCTTAGGCTTAGGCTTAGGCTTAGGCTTAGGCTTAGGCTTAGGCTTAGGCTTAGGCTTAGGCTTAGGCTTAGGCTTAGGCTTAGGCTTAGGCTTAGGCTTAGGCTTAGGCTTAGGCTTAGGCTTAGGCTTAGGCTTAGGCTTAGGCTTAGGCTTAGGCTTAGGCTTAGGCTTAGGCTTAGGCTTAGGCTTAGGCTTAGGCTTAGGCTTAGGCTTAGGCTTAGGCTTAGGCTTAGGCTTAGGCTTAGGCTTAGGCTTAGGCTTAGGCTTAGGCTTAGGCTTAGGCTTAGGCTTAGGCTTAGGCTTAGGCTTAGGCTTAGGCTTAGGCTTAGGCTTAGGCTTAGGCTTAGGCTTAGGCTTAGGCTTAGGCTTAGGCTTAGGCTTAGGCTTAGGCTTAGGCTTAGGCTTAGGCTTAGGCTTAGGCTTAGGCTTAGGCTTAGGCTTAGGCTTAGGCTTAGGCTTAGGCTTAGGCTTAGGCTTAGGCTTAGGCTTAGGCTTAGGCTTAGGCTTAGGCTTAGGCTTAGGCTTAGGCTTAGGCTTAGGCTTAGGCTTAGGCTTAGGCTTAGGCTTAGGCTTAGGCTTAGGCTTAGGCTTAGGCTTAGGCTTAGGCTTAGGCTTAGGCTTAGGCTTAGGCTTAGGCTTAGGCTTAGGCTTAGGCTTAGGCTTAGGCTTAGGCTTAGGCTTAGGCTTAGGCTTAGGCTTAGGCTTAGGCTTAGGCTTAGGCTTAGGCTTAGGCTTAGGCTTAGGCTTAGGCTTAGGCTTAGGCTTAGGCTTAGGCTTAGGCTTAGGCTTAGGCTTAGGCTTAGGCTTAGGCTTAGGCTTAGGCTTAGGCTTAGGCTTAGGCTTAGGCTTAGGCTTAGGCTTAGGCTTAGGCTTAGGCTTAGGCTTAGGCTTAGGCTTAGGCTTAGGCTTAGGCTTAGGCTTAGGCTTAGGCTTAGGCTTAGGCTTAGGCTTAGGCTTAGGCTTAGGCTTAGGCTTAGGCTTAGGCTTAGGCTTAGGCTTAGGCTTAGGCTTAGGCTTAGGCTTAGGCTTAGGCTTAGGCTTAGGCTTAGGCTTAGGCTTAGGCTTAGGCTTAGGCTTAGGCTTAGGCTTAGGCTTAGGCTTAGGCTTAGGCTTAGGCTTAGGCTTAGGCTTAGGCTTAGGCTTAGGCTTAGGCTTAGGCTTAGGCTTAGGCTTAGGCTTAGGCTTAGGCTTAGGCTTAGGCTTAGGCTTAGGCTTAGGCTTAGGCTTAGGCTTAGGCTTAGGCTTAGGCTTAGGCTTAGGCTTAGGCTTAGGCTTAGGCTTAGGCTTAGGCTTAGGCTTAGGCTTAGGCTTAGGCTTAGGCTTAGGCTTAGGCTTAGGCTTAGGCTTAGGCTTAGGCTTAGGCTTAGGCTTAGGCTTAGGCTTAGGCTTAGGCTTAGGCTTAGGCTTAGGCTTAGGCTTAGGCTTAGGCTTAGGCTTAGGCTTAGGCTTAGGCTTAGGCTTAGGCTTAGGCTTAGGCTTAGGCTTAGGCTTAGGCTTAGGCTTAGGCTTAGGCTTAGGCTTAGGCTTAGGCTTAGGCTTAGGCTTAGGCTTAGGCTTAGGCTTAGGCTTAGGCTTAGGCTTAGGCTTAGGCTTAGGCTTAGGCTTAGGCTTAGGCTTAGGCTTAGGCTTAGGCTTAGGCTTAGGCTTAGGCTTAGGCTTAGGCTTAGGCTTAGGCTTAGGCTTAGGCTTAGGCTTAGGCTTAGGCTTAGGCTTAGGCTTAGGCTTAGGCTTAGGCTTAGGCTTAGGCTTAGGCTTAGGCTTAGGCTTAGGCTTAGGCTTAGGCTTAGGCTTAGGCTTAGGCTTAGGCTTAGGCTTAGGCTTAGGCTTAGGCTTAGGCTTAGGCTTAGGCTTAGGCTTAGGCTTAGGCTTAGGCTTAGGCTTAGGCTTAGGCTTAGGCTTAGGCTTAGGCTTAGGCTTAGGCTTAGGCTTAGGCTTAGGCTTAGGCTTAGGCTTAGGCTTAGGCTTAGGCTTAGGCTTAGGCTTAGGCTTAGGCTTAGGCTTAGGCTTAGGCTTAGGCTTAGGCTTAGGCTTAGGCTTAGGCTTAGGCTTAGGCTTAGGCTTAGGCTTAGGCTTAGGCTTAGGCTTAGGCTTAGGCTTAGGCTTAGGCTTAGGCTTAGGCTTAGGCTTAGGCTTAGGCTTAGGCTTAGGCTTAGGCTTAGGCTTAGGCTTAGGCTTAGGCTTAGGCTTAGGCTTAGGCTTAGGCTTAGGCTTAGGCTTAGGCTTAGGCTTAGGCTTAGGCTTAGGCTTAGGCTTAGGCTTAGGCTTAGGCTTAGGCTTAGGCTTAGGCTTAGGCTTAGGCTTAGGCTTAGGCTTAGGCTTAGGCTTAGGCTTAGGCTTAGGCTTAGGCTTAGGCTTAGGCTTAGGCTTAGGCTTAGGCTTAGGCTTAGGCTTAGGCTTAGGCTTAGGCTTAGGCTTAGGCTTAGGCTTAGGCTTAGGCTTAGGCTTAGGCTTAGGCTTAGGCTTAGGCTTAGGCTTAGGCTTAGGCTTAGGCTTAGGCTTAGGCTTAGGCTTAGGCTTAGGCTTAGGCTTAGGCTTAGGCTTAGGCTTAGGCTTAGGCTTAGGCTTAGGCTTAGGCTTAGGCTTAGGCTTAGGCTTAGGCTTAGGCTTAGGCTTAGGCTTAGGCTTAGGCTTAGGCTTAGGCTTAGGCTTAGGCTTAGGCTTAGGCTTAGGCTTAGGCTTAGGCTTAGGCTTAGGCTTAGGCTTAGGCTTAGGCTTAGGCTTAGGCTTAGGCTTAGGCTTAGGCTTAGGCTTAGGCTTAGGCTTAGGCTTAGGCTTAGGCTTAGGCTTAGGCTTAGGCTTAGGCTTAGGCTTAGGCTTAGGCTTAGGCTTAGGCTTAGGCTTAGGCTTAGGCTTAGGCTTAGGCTTAGGCTTAGGCTTAGGCTTAGGCTTAGGCTTAGGCTTAGGCTTAGGCTTAGGCTTAGGCTTAGGCTTAGGCTTAGGCTTAGGCTTAGGCTTAGGCTTAGGCTTAGGCTTAGGCTTAGGCTTAGGCTTAGGCTTAGGCTTAGGCTTAGGCTTAGGCTTAGGCTTAGGCTTAGGCTTAGGCTTAGGCTTAGGCTTAGGCTTAGGCTTAGGCTTAGGCTTAGGCTTAGGCTTAGGCTTAGGCTTAGGCTTAGGCTTAGGCTTAGGCTTAGGCTTAGGCTTAGGCTTAGGCTTAGGCTTAGGCTTAGGCTTAGGCTTAGGCTTAGGCTTAGGCTTAGGCTTAGGCTTAGGCTTAGGCTTAGGCTTAGGCTTAGGCTTAGGCTTAGGCTTAGGCTTAGGCTTAGGCTTAGGCTTAGGCTTAGGCTTAGGCTTAGGCTTAGGCTTAGGCTTAGGCTTAGGCTTAGGCTTAGGCTTAGGCTTAGGCTTAGGCTTAGGCTTAGGCTTAGGCTTAGGCTTAGGCTTAGGCTTAGGCTTAGGCTTAGGCTTAGGCTTAGGCTTAGGCTTAGGCTTAGGCTTAGGCTTAGGCTTAGGCTTAGGCTTAGGCTTAGGCTTAGGCTTAGGCTTAGGCTTAGGCTTAGGCTTAGGCTTAGGCTTAGGCTTAGGCTTAGGCTTAGGCTTAGGCTTAGGCTTAGGCTTAGGCTTAGGCTTAGGCTTAGGCTTAGGCTTAGGCTTAGGCTTAGGCTTAGGCTTAGGCTTAGGCTTAGGCTTAGGCTTAGGCTTAGGCTTAGGCTTAGGCTTAGGCTTAGGCTTAGGCTTAGGCTTAGGCTTAGGCTTAGGCTTAGGCTTAGGCTTAGGCTTAGGCTTAGGCTTAGGCTTAGGCTTAGGCTTAGGCTTAGGCTTAGGCTTAGGCTTAGGCTTAGGCTTAGGCTTAGGCTTAGGCTTAGGCTTAGGCTTAGGCTTAGGCTTAGGCTTAGGCTTAGGCTTAGGCTTAGGCTTAGGCTTAGGCTTAGGCTTAGGCTTAGGCTTAGGCTTAGGCTTAGGCTTAGGCTTAGGCTTAGGCTTAGGCTTAGGCTTAGGCTTAGGCTTAGGCTTAGGCTTAGGCTTAGGCTTAGGCTTAGGCTTAGGCTTAGGCTTAGGCTTAGGCTTAGGCTTAGGCTTAGGCTTAGGCTTAGGCTTAGGCTTAGGCTTAGGCTTAGGCTTAGGCTTAGGCTTAGGCTTAGGCTTAGGCTTAGGCTTAGGCTTAGGCTTAGGCTTAGGCTTAGGCTTAGGCTTAGGCTTAGGCTTAGGCTTAGGCTTAGGCTTAGGCTTAGGCTTAGGCTTAGGCTTAGGCTTAGGCTTAGGCTTAGGCTTAGGCTTAGGCTTAGGCTTAGGCTTAGGCTTAGGCTTAGGCTTAGGCTTAGGCTTAGGCTTAGGCTTAGGCTTAGGCTTAGGCTTAGGCTTAGGCTTAGGCTTAGGCTTAGGCTTAGGCTTAGGCTTAGGCTTAGGCTTAGGCTTAGGCTTAGGCTTAGGCTTAGGCTTAGGCTTAGGCTTAGGCTTAGGCTTAGGCTTAGGCTTAGGCTTAGGCTTAGGCTTAGGCTTAGGCTTAGGCTTAGGCTTAGGCTTAGGCTTAGGCTTAGGCTTAGGCTTAGGCTTAGGCTTAGGCTTAGGCTTAGGCTTAGGCTTAGGCTTAGGCTTAGGCTTAGGCTTAGGCTTAGGCTTAGGCTTAGGCTTAGGCTTAGGCTTAGGCTTAGGCTTAGGCTTAGGCTTAGGCTTAGGCTTAGGCTTAGGCTTAGGCTTAGGCTTAGGCTTAGGCTTAGGCTTAGGCTTAGGCTTAGGCTTAGGCTTAGGCTTAGGCTTAGGCTTAGGCTTAGGCTTAGGCTTAGGCTTAGGCTTAGGCTTAGGCTTAGGCTTAGGCTTAGGCTTAGGCTTAGGCTTAGGCTTAGGCTTAGGCTTAGGCTTAGGCTTAGGCTTAGGCTTAGGCTTAGGCTTAGGCTTAGGCTTAGGCTTAGGCTTAGGCTTAGGCTTAGGCTTAGGCTTAGGCTTAGGCTTAGGCTTAGGCTTAGGCTTAGGCTTAGGCTTAGGCTTAGGCTTAGGCTTAGGCTTAGGCTTAGGCTTAGGCTTAGGCTTAGGCTTAGGCTTAGGCTTAGGCTTAGGCTTAGGCTTAGGCTTAGGCTTAGGCTTAGGCTTAGGCTTAGGCTTAGGCTTAGGCTTAGGCTTAGGCTTAGGCTTAGGCTTAGGCTTAGGCTTAGGCTTAGGCTTAGGCTTAGGCTTAGGCTTAGGCTTAGGCTTAGGCTTAGGCTTAGGCTTAGGCTTAGGCTTAGGCTTAGGCTTAGGCTTAGGCTTAGGCTTAGGCTTAGGCTTAGGCTTAGGCTTAGGCTTAGGCTTAGGCTTAGGCTTAGGCTTAGGCTTAGGCTTAGGCTTAGGCTTAGGCTTAGGCTTAGGCTTAGGCTTAGGCTTAGGCTTAGGCTTAGGCTTAGGCTTAGGCTTAGGCTTAGGCTTAGGCTTAGGCTTAGGCTTAGGCTTAGGCTTAGGCTTAGGCTTAGGCTTAGGCTTAGGCTTAGGCTTAGGCTTAGGCTTAGGCTTAGGCTTAGGCTTAGGCTTAGGCTTAGGCTTAGGCTTAGGCTTAGGCTTAGGCTTAGGCTTAGGCTTAGGCTTAGGCTTAGGCTTAGGCTTAGGCTTAGGCTTAGGCTTAGGCTTAGGCTTAGGCTTAGGCTTAGGCTTAGGCTTAGGCTTAGGCTTAGGCTTAGGCTTAGGCTTAGGCTTAGGCTTAGGCTTAGGCTTAGGCTTAGGCTTAGGCTTAGGCTTAGGCTTAGGCTTAGGCTTAGGCTTAGGCTTAGGCTTAGGCTTAGGCTTAGGCTTAGGCTTAGGCTTAGGCTTAGGCTTAGGCTTAGGCTTAGGCTTAGGCTTAGGCTTAGGCTTAGGCTTAGGCTTAGGCTTAGGCTTAGGCTTAGGCTTAGGCTTAGGCTTAGGCTTAGGCTTAGGCTTAGGCTTAGGCTTAGGCTTAGGCTTAGGCTTAGGCTTAGGCTTAGGCTTAGGCTTAGGCTTAGGCTTAGGCTTAGGCTTAGGCTTAGGCTTAGGCTTAGGCTTAGGCTTAGGCTTAGGCTTAGGCTTAGGCTTAGGCTTAGGCTTAGGCTTAGGCTTAGGCTTAGGCTTAGGCTTAGGCTTAGGCTTAGGCTTAGGCTTAGGCTTAGGCTTAGGCTTAGGCTTAGGCTTAGGCTTAGGCTTAGGCTTAGGCTTAGGCTTAGGCTTAGGCTTAGGCTTAGGCTTAGGCTTAGGCTTAGGCTTAGGCTTAGGCTTAGGCTTAGGCTTAGGCTTAGGCTTAGGCTTAGGCTTAGGCTTAGGCTTAGGCTTAGGCTTAGGCTTAGGCTTAGGCTTAGGCTTAGGCTTAGGCTTAGGCTTAGGCTTAGGCTTAGGCTTAGGCTTAGGCTTAGGCTTAGGCTTAGGCTTAGGCTTAGGCTTAGGCTTAGGCTTAGGCTTAGGCTTAGGCTTAGGCTTAGGCTTAGGCTTAGGCTTAGGCTTAGGCTTAGGCTTAGGCTTAGGCTTAGGCTTAGGCTTAGGCTTAGGCTTAGGCTTAGGCTTAGGCTTAGGCTTAGGCTTAGGCTTAGGCTTAGGCTTAGGCTTAGGCTTAGGCTTAGGCTTAGGCTTAGGCTTAGGCTTAGGCTTAGGCTTAGGCTTAGGCTTAGGCTTAGGCTTAGGCTTAGGCTTAGGCTTAGGCTTAGGCTTAGGCTTAGGCTTAGGCTTAGGCTTAGGCTTAGGCTTAGGCTTAGGCTTAGGCTTAGGCTTAGGCTTAGGCTTAGGCTTAGGCTTAGGCTTAGGCTTAGGCTTAGGCTTAGGCTTAGGCTTAGGCTTAGGCTTAGGCTTAGGCTTAGGCTTAGGCTTAGGCTTAGGCTTAGGCTTAGGCTTAGGCTTAGGCTTAGGCTTAGGCTTAGGCTTAGGCTTAGGCTTAGGCTTAGGCTTAGGCTTAGGCTTAGGCTTAGGCTTAGGCTTAGGCTTAGGCTTAGGCTTAGGCTTAGGCTTAGGCTTAGGCTTAGGCTTAGGCTTAGGCTTAGGCTTAGGCTTAGGCTTAGGCTTAGGCTTAGGCTTAGGCTTAGGCTTAGGCTTAGGCTTAGGCTTAGGCTTAGGCTTAGGCTTAGGCTTAGGCTTAGGCTTAGGCTTAGGCTTAGGCTTAGGCTTAGGCTTAGGCTTAGGCTTAGGCTTAGGCTTAGGCTTAGGCTTAGGCTTAGGCTTAGGCTTAGGCTTAGGCTTAGGCTTAGGCTTAGGCTTAGGCTTAGGCTTAGGCTTAGGCTTAGGCTTAGGCTTAGGCTTAGGCTTAGGCTTAGGCTTAGGCTTAGGCTTAGGCTTAGGCTTAGGCTTAGGCTTAGGCTTAGGCTTAGGCTTAGGCTTAGGCTTAGGCTTAGGCTTAGGCTTAGGCTTAGGCTTAGGCTTAGGCTTAGGCTTAGGCTTAGGCTTAGGCTTAGGCTTAGGCTTAGGCTTAGGCTTAGGCTTAGGCTTAGGCTTAGGCTTAGGCTTAGGCTTAGGCTTAGGCTTAGGCTTAGGCTTAGGCTTAGGCTTAGGCTTAGGCTTAGGCTTAGGCTTAGGCTTAGGCTTAGGCTTAGGCTTAGGCTTAGGCTTAGGCTTAGGCTTAGGCTTAGGCTTAGGCTTAGGCTTAGGCTTAGGCTTAGGCTTAGGCTTAGGCTTAGGCTTAGGCTTAGGCTTAGGCTTAGGCTTAGGCTTAGGCTTAGGCTTAGGCTTAGGCTTAGGCTTAGGCTTAGGCTTAGGCTTAGGCTTAGGCTTAGGCTTAGGCTTAGGCTTAGGCTTAGGCTTAGGCTTAGGCTTAGGCTTAGGCTTAGGCTTAGGCTTAGGCTTAGGCTTAGGCTTAGGCTTAGGCTTAGGCTTAGGCTTAGGCTTAGGCTTAGGCTTAGGCTTAGGCTTAGGCTTAGGCTTAGGCTTAGGCTTAGGCTTAGGCTTAGGCTTAGGCTTAGGCTTAGGCTTAGGCTTAGGCTTAGGCTTAGGCTTAGGCTTAGGCTTAGGCTTAGGCTTAGGCTTAGGCTTAGGCTTAGGCTTAGGCTTAGGCTTAGGCTTAGGCTTAGGCTTAGGCTTAGGCTTAGGCTTAGGCTTAGGCTTAGGCTTAGGCTTAGGCTTAGGCTTAGGCTTAGGCTTAGGCTTAGGCTTAGGCTTAGGCTTAGGCTTAGGCTTAGGCTTAGGCTTAGGCTTAGGCTTAGGCTTAGGCTTAGGCTTAGGCTTAGGCTTAGGCTTAGGCTTAGGCTTAGGCTTAGGCTTAGGCTTAGGCTTAGGCTTAGGCTTAGGCTTAGGCTTAGGCTTAGGCTTAGGCTTAGGCTTAGGCTTAGGCTTAGGCTTAGGCTTAGGCTTAGGCTTAGGCTTAGGCTTAGGCTTAGGCTTAGGCTTAGGCTTAGGCTTAGGCTTAGGCTTAGGCTTAGGCTTAGGCTTAGGCTTAGGCTTAGGCTTAGGCTTAGGCTTAGGCTTAGGCTTAGGCTTAGGCTTAGGCTTAGGCTTAGGCTTAGGCTTAGGCTTAGGCTTAGGCTTAGGCTTAGGCTTAGGCTTAGGCTTAGGCTTAGGCTTAGGCTTAGGCTTAGGCTTAGGCTTAGGCTTAGGCTTAGGCTTAGGCTTAGGCTTAGGCTTAGGCTTAGGCTTAGGCTTAGGCTTAGGCTTAGGCTTAGGCTTAGGCTTAGGCTTAGGCTTAGGCTTAGGCTTAGGCTTAGGCTTAGGCTTAGGCTTAGGCTTAGGCTTAGGCTTAGGCTTAGGCTTAGGCTTAGGCTTAGGCTTAGGCTTAGGCTTAGGCTTAGGCTTAGGCTTAGGCTTAGGCTTAGGCTTAGGCTTAGGCTTAGGCTTAGGCTTAGGCTTAGGCTTAGGCTTAGGCTTAGGCTTAGGCTTAGGCTTAGGCTTAGGCTTAGGCTTAGGCTTAGGCTTAGGCTTAGGCTTAGGCTTAGGCTTAGGCTTAGGCTTAGGCTTAGGCTTAGGCTTAGGCTTAGGCTTAGGCTTAGGCTTAGGCTTAGGCTTAGGCTTAGGCTTAGGCTTAGGCTTAGGCTTAGGCTTAGGCTTAGGCTTAGGCTTAGGCTTAGGCTTAGGCTTAGGCTTAGGCTTAGGCTTAGGCTTAGGCTTAGGCTTAGGCTTAGGCTTAGGCTTAGGCTTAGGCTTAGGCTTAGGCTTAGGCTTAGGCTTAGGCTTAGGCTTAGGCTTAGGCTTAGGCTTAGGCTTAGGCTTAGGCTTAGGCTTAGGCTTAGGCTTAGGCTTAGGCTTAGGCTTAGGCTTAGGCTTAGGCTTAGGCTTAGGCTTAGGCTTAGGCTTAGGCTTAGGCTTAGGCTTAGGCTTAGGCTTAGGCTTAGGCTTAGGCTTAGGCTTAGGCTTAGGCTTAGGCTTAGGCTTAGGCTTAGGCTTAGGCTTAGGCTTAGGCTTAGGCTTAGGCTTAGGCTTAGGCTTAGGCTTAGGCTTAGGCTTAGGCTTAGGCTTAGGCTTAGGCTTAGGCTTAGGCTTAGGCTTAGGCTTAGGCTTAGGCTTAGGCTTAGGCTTAGGCTTAGGCTTAGGCTTAGGCTTAGGCTTAGGCTTAGGCTTAGGCTTAGGCTTAGGCTTAGGCTTAGGCTTAGGCTTAGGCTTAGGCTTAGGCTTAGGCTTAGGCTTAGGCTTAGGCTTAGGCTTAGGCTTAGGCTTAGGCTTAGGCTTAGGCTTAGGCTTAGGCTTAGGCTTAGGCTTAGGCTTAGGCTTAGGCTTAGGCTTAGGCTTAGGCTTAGGCTTAGGCTTAGGCTTAGGCTTAGGCTTAGGCTTAGGCTTAGGCTTAGGCTTAGGCTTAGGCTTAGGCTTAGGCTTAGGCTTAGGCTTAGGCTTAGGCTTAGGCTTAGGCTTAGGCTTAGGCTTAGGCTTAGGCTTAGGCTTAGGCTTAGGCTTAGGCTTAGGCTTAGGCTTAGGCTTAGGCTTAGGCTTAGGCTTAGGCTTAGGCTTAGGCTTAGGCTTAGGCTTAGGCTTAGGCTTAGGCTTAGGCTTAGGCTTAGGCTTAGGCTTAGGCTTAGGCTTAGGCTTAGGCTTAGGCTTAGGCTTAGGCTTAGGCTTAGGCTTAGGCTTAGGCTTAGGCTTAGGCTTAGGCTTAGGCTTAGGCTTAGGCTTAGGCTTAGGCTTAGGCTTAGGCTTAGGCTTAGGCTTAGGCTTAGGCTTAGGCTTAGGCTTAGGCTTAGGCTTAGGCTTAGGCTTAGGCTTAGGCTTAGGCTTAGGCTTAGGCTTAGGCTTAGGCTTAGGCTTAGGCTTAGGCTTAGGCTTAGGCTTAGGCTTAGGCTTAGGCTTAGGCTTAGGCTTAGGCTTAGGCTTAGGCTTAGGCTTAGGCTTAGGCTTAGGCTTAGGCTTAGGCTTAGGCTTAGGCTTAGGCTTAGGCTTAGGCTTAGGCTTAGGCTTAGGCTTAGGCTTAGGCTTAGGCTTAGGCTTAGGCTTAGGCTTAGGCTTAGGCTTAGGCTTAGGCTTAGGCTTAGGCTTAGGCTTAGGCTTAGGCTTAGGCTTAGGCTTAGGCTTAGGCTTAGGCTTAGGCTTAGGCTTAGGCTTAGGCTTAGGCTTAGGCTTAGGCTTAGGCTTAGGCTTAGGCTTAGGCTTAGGCTTAGGCTTAGGCTTAGGCTTAGGCTTAGGCTTAGGCTTAGGCTTAGGCTTAGGCTTAGGCTTAGGCTTAGGCTTAGGCTTAGGCTTAGGCTTAGGCTTAGGCTTAGGCTTAGGCTTAGGCTTAGGCTTAGGCTTAGGCTTAGGCTTAGGCTTAGGCTTAGGCTTAGGCTTAGGCTTAGGCTTAGGCTTAGGCTTAGGCTTAGGCTTAGGCTTAGGCTTAGGCTTAGGCTTAGGCTTAGGCTTAGGCTTAGGCTTAGGCTTAGGCTTAGGCTTAGGCTTAGGCTTAGGCTTAGGCTTAGGCTTAGGCTTAGGCTTAGGCTTAGGCTTAGGCTTAGGCTTAGGCTTAGGCTTAGGCTTAGGCTTAGGCTTAGGCTTAGGCTTAGGCTTAGGCTTAGGCTTAGGCTTAGGCTTAGGCTTAGGCTTAGGCTTAGGCTTAGGCTTAGGCTTAGGCTTAGGCTTAGGCTTAGGCTTAGGCTTAGGCTTAGGCTTAGGCTTAGGCTTAGGCTTAGGCTTAGGCTTAGGCTTAGGCTTAGGCTTAGGCTTAGGCTTAGGCTTAGGCTTAGGCTTAGGCTTAGGCTTAGGCTTAGGCTTAGGCTTAGGCTTAGGCTTAGGCTTAGGCTTAGGCTTAGGCTTAGGCTTAGGCTTAGGCTTAGGCTTAGGCTTAGGCTTAGGCTTAGGCTTAGGCTTAGGCTTAGGCTTAGGCTTAGGCTTAGGCTTAGGCTTAGGCTTAGGCTTAGGCTTAGGCTTAGGCTTAGGCTTAGGCTTAGGCTTAGGCTTAGGCTTAGGCTTAGGCTTAGGCTTAGGCTTAGGCTTAGGCTTAGGCTTAGGCTTAGGCTTAGGCTTAGGCTTAGGCTTAGGCTTAGGCTTAGGCTTAGGCTTAGGCTTAGGCTTAGGCTTAGGCTTAGGCTTAGGCTTAGGCTTAGGCTTAGGCTTAGGCTTAGGCTTAGGCTTAGGCTTAGGCTTAGGCTTAGGCTTAGGCTTAGGCTTAGGCTTAGGCTTAGGCTTAGGCTTAGGCTTAGGCTTAGGCTTAGGCTTAGGCTTAGGCTTAGGCTTAGGCTTAGGCTTAGGCTTAGGCTTAGGCTTAGGCTTAGGCTTAGGCTTAGGCTTAGGCTTAGGCTTAGGCTTAGGCTTAGGCTTAGGCTTAGGCTTAGGCTTAGGCTTAGGCTTAGGCTTAGGCTTAGGCTTAGGCTTAGGCTTAGGCTTAGGCTTAGGCTTAGGCTTAGGCTTAGGCTTAGGCTTAGGCTTAGGCTTAGGCTTAGGCTTAGGCTTAGGCTTAGGCTTAGGCTTAGGCTTAGGCTTAGGCTTAGGCTTAGGCTTAGGCTTAGGCTTAGGCTTAGGCTTAGGCTTAGGCTTAGGCTTAGGCTTAGGCTTAGGCTTAGGCTTAGGCTTAGGCTTAGGCTTAGGCTTAGGCTTAGGCTTAGGCTTAGGCTTAGGCTTAGGCTTAGGCTTAGGCTTAGGCTTAGGCTTAGGCTTAGGCTTAGGCTTAGGCTTAGGCTTAGGCTTAGGCTTAGGCTTAGGCTTAGGCTTAGGCTTAGGCTTAGGCTTAGGCTTAGGCTTAGGCTTAGGCTTAGGCTTAGGCTTAGGCTTAGGCTTAGGCTTAGGCTTAGGCTTAGGCTTAGGCTTAGGCTTAGGCTTAGGCTTAGGCTTAGGCTTAGGCTTAGGCTTAGGCTTAGGCTTAGGCTTAGGCTTAGGCTTAGGCTTAGGCTTAGGCTTAGGCTTAGGCTTAGGCTTAGGCTTAGGCTTAGGCTTAGGCTTAGGCTTAGGCTTAGGCTTAGGCTTAGGCTTAGGCTTAGGCTTAGGCTTAGGCTTAGGCTTAGGCTTAGGCTTAGGCTTAGGCTTAGGCTTAGGCTTAGGCTTAGGCTTAGGCTTAGGCTTAGGCTTAGGCTTAGGCTTAGGCTTAGGCTTAGGCTTAGGCTTAGGCTTAGGCTTAGGCTTAGGCTTAGGCTTAGGCTTAGGCTTAGGCTTAGGCTTAGGCTTAGGCTTAGGCTTAGGCTTAGGCTTAGGCTTAGGCTTAGGCTTAGGCTTAGGCTTAGGCTTAGGCTTAGGCTTAGGCTTAGGCTTAGGCTTAGGCTTAGGCTTAGGCTTAGGCTTAGGCTTAGGCTTAGGCTTAGGCTTAGGCTTAGGCTTAGGCTTAGGCTTAGGCTTAGGCTTAGGCTTAGGCTTAGGCTTAGGCTTAGGCTTAGGCTTAGGCTTAGGCTTAGGCTTAGGCTTAGGCTTAGGCTTAGGCTTAGGCTTAGGCTTAGGCTTAGGCTTAGGCTTAGGCTTAGGCTTAGGCTTAGGCTTAGGCTTAGGCTTAGGCTTAGGCTTAGGCTTAGGCTTAGGCTTAGGCTTAGGCTTAGGCTTAGGCTTAGGCTTAGGTCTTAGGCTTAGGCTTAGGCTTAGGCTTAGGCTTAGGCTTAGGCTTAGGCTTAGGCTTAGGCTTAGGCTTAGGCTTAGGCTTAGGCTTAGGCTTAGGCTTAGGCTTAGGCTTAGGCTTAGGCTTAGGCTTAGGCTTAGGCTTAGGCTTAGGCTTAGGCTTAGGCTTAGGCTTAGGCTTAGGCTTAGGCTTAGGCTTAGGCTTAGGCTTAGGCTTAGGCTTAGGCTTAGGCTTAGGCTTAGGCTTAGGCTTAGGCTTAGGCTTAGGCTTAGGCTTAGGCTTAGGCTTAGGCTTAGGCTTAGGCTTAGGCTTAGGCTTAGGCTTAGGCTTAGGCTTAGGCTTAGGCTTAGGCTTAGGCTTAGGCTTAGGCTTAGGCTTAGGCTTAGGCTTAGGCTTAGGCTTAGGCTTAGGCTTAGGCTTAGGCTTAGGCTTAGGCTTAGGCTTAGGCTTAGGCTTAGGCTTAGGCTTAGGCTTAGGCTTAGGCTTAGGCTTAGGCTTAGGCTTAGGCTTAGGCTTAGGCTTAGGCTTAGGCTTAGGCTTAGGCTTAGGCTTAGGCTTAGGCTTAGGCTTAGGCTTAGGCTTAGGCTTAGGCTTAGGCTTAGGCTTAGGCTTAGGCTTAGGCTTAGGCTTAGGCTTAGGCTTAGGCTTAGGCTTAGGCTTAGGCTTAGGCTTAGGCTTAGGCTTAGGCTTAGGCTTAGGCTTAGGCTTAGGCTTAGGCTTAGGCTTAGGCTTAGGCTTAGGCTTAGGCTTAGGCTTAGGCTTAGGCTTAGGCTTAGGCTTAGGCTTAGGCTTAGGCTTAGGCTTAGGCTTAGGCTTAGGCTTAGGCTTAGGCTTAGGCTTAGGCTTAGGCTTAGGCTTAGGCTTAGGCTTAGGCTTAGGCTTAGGCTTAGGCTTAGGCTTAGGCTTAGGCTTAGGCTTAGGCTTAGGCTTAGGCTTAGGCTTAGGCTTAGGCTTAGGCTTAGGCTTAGGCTTAGGCTTAGGCTTAGGCTTAGGCTTAGGCTTAGGCTTAGGCTTAGGCTTAGGCTTAGGCTTAGGCTTAGGCTTAGGCTTAGGCTTAGGCTTAGGCTTAGGCTTAGGCTTAGGCTTAGGCTTAGGCTTAGGCTTAGGCTTAGGCTTAGGCTTAGGCTTAGGCTTAGGCTTAGGCTTAGGCTTAGGCTTAGGCTTAGGCTTAGGCTTAGGCTTAGGCTTAGGCTTAGGCTTAGGCTTAGGCTTAGGCTTAGGCTTAGGCTTAGGCTTAGGCTTAGGCTTAGGCTTAGGCTTAGGCTTAGGCTTAGGCTTAGGCTTAGGCTTAGGCTTAGGCTTAGGCTTAGGCTTAGGCTTAGGCTTAGGCTTAGGCTTAGGCTTAGGCTTAGGCTTAGGCTTAGGCTTAGGCTTAGGCTTAGGCTTAGGCTTAGGCTTAGGCTTAGGCTTAGGCTTAGGCTTAGGCTTAGGCTTAGGCTTAGGCTTAGGCTTAGGCTTAGGCTTAGGCTTAGGCTTAGGCTTAGGCTTAGGCTTAGGCTTAGGCTTAGGCTTAGGCTTAGGCTTAGGCTTAGGCTTAGGCTTAGGCTTAGGCTTAGGCTTAGGCTTAGGCTTAGGCTTAGGCTTAGGCTTAGGCTTAGGCTTAGGCTTAGGCTTAGGCTTAGGCTTAGGCTTAGGCTTAGGCTTAGGCTTAGGCTTAGGCTTAGGCTGTAGGCTTAGGCTTAGGCTTAGGCTTAGGCTTAGGCTTAGGCTTAGGCTTAGGCTTAGGCTTAGGCTTAGGCTTAGGCTTAGGCTTAGGCTTAGGCTTAGGCTTAGGCTTAGGCTTAGGCTTAGGCTTAGGCTTAGGCTTAGGCTTAGGCTTAGGCTTAGGCTTAGGCTTAGGCTTAGGCTTAGGCTTAGGCTTAGGCTTAGGCTTAGGCTTAGGCTTAGGCTTAGGCTTAGGCTTAGGCTTAGGCTTAGGCTTAGGCTTAGGCTTAGGCTTAGGCTTAGGCTTAGGCTTAGGCTTAGGCTTAGGCTTAGGCTTAGGCTTAGGCTTAGGCTTAGGCTTAGGCTTAGGCTTAGGCTTAGGCTTAGGCTTAGGCTTAGGCTTAGGCTTAGGCTTAGGCTTAGGCTTAGCTTAGGCTTAGGCTTAGCTAGCTTAGGCTTAGGCTTAGGCTTAGGCTTAGGCTGCTTAGGCTTAGGCTTAGGCTTAGGCTTAGGCTTAGCTTAGGCTTAGGCTTAGGCTTAGGCTTAGGCTTAGCTTAGGCTTAGGCTTAGGCTTAGGCTTAGGCTTAGGCTTAGGCTTAGGCTTAGCTTAGGCTTAGGCTTAGGCTTAGCTTAGGCTTAGGCTTAGGCTTAGGCTTAGGCTTAGGCTTAGGCTTAGGCTTAGGCTTAGGCTTAGGCTTAGGCTTAGGCTTAGGCTTAGGCTTAGGCTTAGCTTAGGCTTAGGCTTAGGCTTAGGCTTAGGCTTAGCTTAGGCTTAGGCTTAGCTAGGCTTAGGCTTAGGCTTAGGCTAAGCTTAGGCTTAGGCTTAGGCTTAGGCTTAGGCTTAGGCTTAGGCTTAGGCTTAGCTTAGGCTTAGCTTAGGCTTAGCTAAGGCTTAGGCTTAGCTAAGCTTAGGCCTAGCCTAAGGCCTAAGGCCTAAGCCTAAGCCTAAGCCTAAGCCTAAGGCCTTAGGCCTAAGCTAAGCCTTAGGCCTAAGCCTAGCTAAGCTAAGCTAGCCTAAGCTAAGCCTAAGCTAAGCCTAAGCCTAAGCCTAAGCTAAGCCTAAGCTAAGCCTAAGCCTAAGCCTAAGCTAAGGCCTAAGCTAAGCTTAGCCTAAGCCTAAGCCTAAGCTAAGCTAAGCCTAAGCTAAGCCTAAGCCTAAGCTAAGCCTAAGCCTAAGCCTAAGCTAAGCCTAAGCCTAAGCCTAAGCTAGCTAAGCCTAGCCTAAGCACTAAGCCTAAGCTAAGCCTAAGCCTAGCCTAAGGCCTAAGCTAAGCCTAAGCCTAGCCTAAGCCTAGCCTAAGCCTAAGCCTAAGCTAAGCCTAAGCCTAAGCCTAAGCCTAAGCTAAGCCTAGCTAAGCCTAAGCTAGCTAAGCCTAAGCCTAGCCTAAGCCTAAGGCCTAAGCCTAAGGCTAAGCCTAGCCTAAGCTAAGCCTAAGCCTAAGCTAAGCCTAAGCCTAGCCTAAGCCTAAGCTAAGCTAAGCCTAGCTAAGCTAAGCCTAAGCCTAAGCCTAAGCCTAAGCTAAGCCTAAGCCTAAGCCTAAGCTAAGCCTAAGCCTAGCTAAGCCTAAGCCTAAGCCTAAGCCTAAGCTAAGCTAAGCTAAGCCTAAGCCTAAGCCTAAGCCTAAGCTATAGCTAAGCCTAAGCCTAAGCCTAAGCTAAGCCTAAGCCTAGCAGCTAAGCCTAAGCCTAAGCCTAAGCCTAAGCCTAGCTAAGCCTAAGCTTAAGCCTAAGCCTAAGCCTAAGCCTAGCCTAAGCCTAAGCCTAAGCCTAAGCCTAAGCCTAAGCCTAAGCCTAAGCCTAAGCCTAAGCCTAAGCCTAAGCCTAAGCTAGCCTAAGCCTAAGCCTAAGCCTAAGCCTAAGCCTAAGCCTAAGCCTAAGCCTAAGCCTAAGCCTAAGCCTAAGCCTAAGCCTAAGCCTAAGCCTAAGCCTAAGCCTAAGCCTAAGCCTAAGCCTAAGCCTAAGCCTAAGCCTAAGCCTAAGCCTAAGCCTAAGCCTAAGCCTAAGCCTAAGCCTAAGCCTAAGCCTAAGCCTAAGCCTAAGCCTAAGCCTAAGCCTAAGCCTAAGCCTAAGCCTAAGCCTAAGCCTAAGCCTAAGCCTAAGCCTAAGCCTAAGCCTAAGCCTAAGCCTAAGCCTAAGCCTAAGCCTAAGCCTAAGCCTAAGCCTAAGCCTAAGCCTAAGCCTAAGCCTAAGCCTAAGCCTAAGCCTAAGCCTAAGCCTAAGCCTAAGCCTAAGCCTAAGCCTAAGCCTAAGCCTAAGCCTAAGCCTAAGCCTAAGCCTAAGCCTAAGCCTAAGCCTAAGCCTAAGCCTAAGCCTAAGCCTAAGCCTAAGCCTAAGCCTAAGCCTAAGCCTAAGCCTAAGCCTAAGCCTAAGCCTAAGCCTAAGCCTAAGCCTAAGCCTAAGCCTAAGCCTAAGCCTAAGCCTAAGCCTAAGCCTAAGCCTAAGCCTAAGCCTAAGCCTAAGCCTAAGCCTAAGCCTAAGCCTAAGCCTAAGCCTAAGCCTAAGCCTAAGCCTAAGCCTAAGCCTAAGCCTAAGCCTAAGCCTAAGCCTAAGCCTAAGCCTAAGCCTAAGCCTAAGCCTAAGCCTAAGCCTAAGCCTAAGCCTAAGCCTAAGCCTAAGCCTAAGCCTAAGCCTAAGCCTAAGCCTAAGCCTAAGCCTAAGCCTAAGCCTAAGCCTAAGCCTAAGCCTAAGCCTAAGCCTAAGCCTAAGCCTAAGCCTAAGCCTAAGCCTAAGCCTAAGCCTAAGCCTAACGCCTAAGCCTAAGCCTAAGCCTAAGCCTAAGCCTAAGCCTAAGCCTAAGCCTAAGCCTAAGCCTAAGCCTAAGCCTAAGCCTAAGCCTAAGCCTAAGCCTAAGCCTAAGCCTAAGCCTAAGCCTAAGCCTAAGCCTAAGCCTAAGCCTAAGCCTAAGCCTAAGCCTAAGCCTAAGCCTAAGCCTAAGCCTAAGCCTAAGCCTAAGCCTAAGCCTAAGCCTAAGCCTAAGCCTAAGCCTAAGCCTAAGCCTAAGCCTAAGCCTAAGCCTAAGCCTAAGCCTAAGCCTAAGCCTAAGCCTAAGCCTAAGCCTAAGCCTAAGCCTAAGCCTAAGCCTAAGCCTAAGCCTAAGCCTAAGCCTAAGCCTAAGCCTAAGCCTAAGCCTAAGCCTAAGCCTAAGCCTAAGCCTAAGCCTAAGCCTAAGCCTAAGCCTAAGCCTAAGCCTAAGCCTAAGCCTAAGCCTAAGCCTAAGCCTAAGCCTAAGCCTAAGCCTAAGCCTAAGCCTAAGCCTAAGCCTAAGCCTAAGCCTAAGCCTAAGCCTAAGCCTAAGCCTAAGCCTAAGCCTAAGCCTAAGCCTAAGCCTAAGCCTAAGCCTAAGCCTAAGCCTAAGCCTAAGCCTAAGCCTAAGCCTAAGCCTAAGCCTAAGCCTAAGCCTAAGCCTAAGCCTAAGCCTAAGCCTAAGCCTAAGCCTAAGCCTAAGCCTAAGCCTAAGCCTAAGCCTAAGCCTAAGCCTAAGCCTAAGCCTAAGCCTAAGCCTAAGCCTAAGCCTAAGCCTAAGCCTAAGCCTAAGCCTAAGCCTAAGCCTAAGCCTAAGCCTAAGCCTAAGCCTAAGCCTAAGCCTAAGCCTAAGCCTAAGCCTAAGCCTAAGCCTAAGCCTAAGCCTAAGCCTAAGCCTAAGCCTAAGCCTAAGCCTAAGCCTAAGCCTAAGCCTAAGCCTAAGCCTAAGCCTAAGCCTAAGCCTAAGCCTAAGCCTAAGCCTAAGCCTAAGCCTAAGCCTAAGCCTAAGCCTAAGCCTAAGCCTAAGCCTAAGCCTAAGCCTAAGCCTAAGCCTAAGCCTAAGCCTAAGCCTAAGCCTAAGCCTAAGCCTAAGCCTAAGCCTAAGCCTAAGCCTAAGCCTAAGCCTAAGCCTAAGCCTAAGCCTAAGCCTAAGCCTAAGCCTAAGCCTAAGCCTAAGCCTAAGCCTAAGCCTAAGCCTAAGCCTAAGCCTAAGCCTAAGCCTAAGCCTAAGCCTAAGCCTAAGCCTAAGCCTAAGCCTAAGCCTAAGCCTAAGCCTAAGCCTAAGCCTAAGCCTAAGCCTAAGCCTAAGCCTAAGCCTAAGCCTAAGCCTAAGCCTAAGCCTAAGCCTAAGCCTAAGCCTAAGCCTAAGCCTAAGCCTAAGCCTAAGCCTAAGCCTAAGCCTAAGCCTAAGCCTAAGCCTAAGCCTAAGCCTAAGCCTAAGCCTAAGCCTAAGCCTAAGCCTAAGCCTAAGCCTAAGCCTAAGCCTAAGCCTAAGCCTAAGCCTAAGCCTAAGCCTAAGCCTAAGCCTAAGCCTAAGCCTAAGCCTAAGCCTAAGCCTAAGCCTAAGCCTAAGCCTAAGCCTAAGCCTAAGCCTAAGCCTAAGCCTAAGCCTAAGCCTAAGCCTAAGCCTAAGCCTAAGCCTAAGCCTAAGCCTAAGCCTAAGCCTAAGCCTAAGCCTAAGCCTAAGCCTAAGCCTAAGCCTAAGCCTAAGCCTAAGCCTAAGCCTAAGCCTAAGCCTAAGCCTAAGCCTAAGCCTAAGCCTAAGCCTAAGCCTAAGCCTAAGCCTAAGCCTAAGCCTAAGCCTAAGCCTAAGCCTAAGCCTAAGCCTAAGCCTAAGCCTAAGCCTAAGCCTAAGCCTAAGCCTAAGCCTAAGCCTAAGCCTAAGCCTAAGCCTAAGCCTAAGCCTAAGCCTAAGCCTAAGCCTAAGCCTAAGCCTAAGCCTAAGCCTAAGCCTAAGCCTAAGCCTAAGCCTAAGCCTAAGCCTAAGCCTAAGCCTAAGCCTAAGCCTAAGCCTAAGCCTAAGCCTAAGCCTAAGCCTAAGCCTAAGCCTAAGCCTAAGCCTAAGCCTAAGCCTAAGCCTAAGCCTAAGCCTAAGCCTAAGCCTAAGCCTAAGCCTAAGCCTAAGCCTAAGCCTAAGCCTAAGCCTAAGCCTAAGCCTAAGCCTAAGCCTAAGCCTAAGCCTAAGCCTAAGCCTAAGCCTAAGCCTAAGCCTAAGCCTAAGCCTAAGCCTAAGCCTAAGCCTAAGCCTAAGCCTAAGCCTAAGCCTAAGCCTAAGCCTAAGCCTAAGCCTAAGCCTAAGCCTAAGCCTAAGCCTAAGCCTAAGCCTAAGCCTAAGCCTAAGCCTAAGCCTAAGCCTAAGCCTAAGCCTAAGCCTAAGCCTAAGCCTAAGCCTAAGCCTAAGCCTAAGCCTAAGCCTAAGCCTAAGCCTAAGCCTAAGCCTAAGCCTAAGCCTAAGCCTAAGCCTAAGCCTAAGCCTAAGCCTAAGCCTAAGCCTAAGCCTAAGCCTAAGCCTAAGCCTAAGCCTAAGCCTAAGCCTAAGCCTAAGCCTAAGCCTAAGCCTAAGCCTAAGCCTAAGCCTAAGCCTAAGCCTAAGCCTAAGCCTAAGCCTAAGCCTAAGCCTAAGCCTAAGCCTAAGCCTAAGCCTAAGCCTAAGCCTAAGCCTAAGCCTAAGCCTAAGCCTAAGCCTAAGCCTAAGCCTAAGCCTAAGCCTAAGCCTAAGCCTAAGCCTAAGCCTAAGCCTAAGCCTAAGCCTAAGCCTAAGCCTAAGCCTAAGCCTAAGCCTAAGCCTAAGCCTAAGCCTAAGCCTAAGCCTAAGCCTAAGCCTAAGCCTAAGCCTAAGCCTAAGCCTAAGCCTAAGCCTAAGCCTAAGCCTAAGCCTAAGCCTAAGCCTAAGCCTAAGCCTAAGCCTAAGCCTAAGCCTAAGCCTAAGCCTAAGCCTAAGCCTAAGCCTAAGCCTAAGCCTAAGCCTAAGCCTAAGCCTAAGCCTAAGCCTAAGCCTAAGCCTAAGCCTAAGCCTAAGCCTAAGCCTAAGCCTAAGCCTAAGCCTAAGCCTAAGCCTAAGCCTAAGCCTAAGCCTAAGCCTAAGCCTAAGCCTAAGCCTAAGCCTAAGCCTAAGCCTAAGCCTAAGCCTAAGCCTAAGCCTAAGCCTAAGCCTAAGCCTAAGCCTAAGCCTAAGCCTAAGCCTAAGCCTAAGCCTAAGCCTAAGCCTAAGCCTAAGCCTAAGCCTAAGCCTAAGCCTAAGCCTAAGCCTAAGCCTAAGCCTAAGCCTAAGCCTAAGCCTAAGCCTAAGCCTAAGCCTAAGCCTAAGCCTAAGCCTAAGCCTAAGCCTAAGCCTAAGCCTAAGCCTAAGCCTAAGCCTAAGCCTAAGCCTAAGCCTAAGCCTAAGCCTAAGCCTAAGCCTAAGCCTAAGCCTAAGCCTAAGCCTAAGCCTAAGCCTAAGCCTAAGCCTAAGCCTAAGCCTAAGCCTAAGCCTAAGCCTAAGCCTAAGCCTAAGCCTAAGCCTAAGCCTAAGCCTAAGCCTAAGCCTAAGCCTAAGCCTAAGCCTAAGCCTAAGCCTAAGCCTAAGCCTAAGCCTAAGCCTAAGCCTAAGCCTAAGCCTAAGCCTAAGCCTAAGCCTAAGCCTAAGCCTAAGCCTAAGCCTAAGCCTAAGCCTAAGCCTAAGCCTAAGCCTAAGCCTAAGCCTAAGCCTAAGCCTAAGCCTAAGCCTAAGCCTAAGCCTAAGCCTAAGCCTAAGCCTAAGCCTAAGCCTAAGCCTAAGCCTAAGCCTAAGCCTAAGCCTAAGCCTAAGCCTAAGCCTAAGCCTAAGCCTAAGCCTAAGCCTAAGCCTAAGCCTAAGCCTAAGCCTAAGCCTAAGCCTAAGCCTAAGCCTAAGCCTAAGCCTAAGCCTAAGCCTAAGCCTAAGCCTAAGCCTAAGCCTAAGCCTAAGCCTAAGCCTAAGCCTAAGCCTAAGCCTAAGCCTAAGCCTAAGCCTAAGCCTAAGCCTAAGCCTAAGCCTAAGCCTAAGCCTAAGCCTAAGCCTAAGCCTAAGCCTAAGCCTAAGCCTAAGCCTAAGCCTAAGCCTAAGCCTAAGCCTAAGCCTAAGCCTAAGCCTAAGCCTAAGCCTAAGCCTAAGCCTAAGCCTAAGCCTAAGCCTAAGCCTAAGCCTAAGCCTAAGCCTAAGCCTAAGCCTAAGCCTAAGCCTAAGCCTAAGCCTAAGCCTAAGCCTAAGCCTAAGCCTAAGCCTAAGCCTAAGCCTAAGCCTAAGCCTAAGCCTAAGCCTAAGCCTAAGCCTAAGCCTAAGCCTAAGCCTAAGCCTAAGCCTAAGCCTAAGCCTAAGCCTAAGCCTAAGCCTAAGCCTAAGCCTAAGCCTAAGCCTAAGCCTAAGCCTAAGCCTAAGCCTAAGCCTAAGCCTAAGCCTAAGCCTAAGCCTAAGCCTAAGCCTAAGCCTAAGCCTAAGCCTAAGCCTAAGCCTAAGCCTAAGCCTAAGCCTAAGCCTAAGCCTAAGCCTAAGCCTAAGCCTAAGCCTAAGCCTAAGCCTAAGCCTAAGCCTAAGCCTAAGCCTAAGCCTAAGCCTAAGCCTAAGCCTAAGCCTAAGCCTAAGCCTAAGCCTAAGCCTAAGCCTAAGCCTAAGCCTAAGCCTAAGCCTAAGCCTAAGCCTAAGCCTAAGCCTAAGCCTAAGCCTAAGCCTAAGCCTAAGCCTAAGCCTAAGCCTAAGCCTAAGCCTAAGCCTAAGCCTAAGCCTAAGCCTAAGCCTAAGCCTAAGCCTAAGCCTAAGCCTAAGCCTAAGCCTAAGCCTAAGCCTAAGCCTAAGCCTAAGCCTAAGCCTAAGCCTAAGCCTAAGCCTAAGCCTAAGCCTAAGCCTAAGCCTAAGCCTAAGCCTAAGCCTAAGCCTAAGCCTAAGCCTAAGCCTAAGCCTAAGCCTAAGCCTAAGCCTAAGCCTAAGCCTAAGCCTAAGCCTAAGCCTAAGCCTAAGCCTAAGCCTAAGCCTAAGCCTAAGCCTAAGCCTAAGCCTAAGCCTAAGCCTAAGCCTAAGCCTAAGCCTAAGCCTAAGCCTAAGCCTAAGCCTAAGCCTAAGCCTAAGCCTAAGCCTAAGCCTAAGCCTAAGCCTAAGCCTAAGCCTAAGCCTAAGCCTAAGCCTAAGCCTAAGCCTAAGCCTAAGCCTAAGCCTAAGCCTAAGCCTAAGCCTAAGCCTAAGCCTAAGCCTAAGCCTAAGCCTAAGCCTAAGCCTAAGCCTAAGCCTAAGCCTAAGCCTAAGCCTAAGCCTAAGCCTAAGCCTAAGCCTAAGCCTAAGCACTAAGCCTAAGCCTAAGCCTAAGCCTAAGCCTAAGCCTAAGCCTAAGCCTAAGCCTAAGCCTAAGCCTAAGCCTAAGCCTAAGCCTAAGCCTAAGCCTAAGCCTAAGCCTAAGCCTAAGCCTAAGCCTAAGCCTAAGCCTAAGCCTAAGCCTAAGCCTAAGCCTAAGCCTAAGCCTAAGCCTAAGCCTAAGCCTAAGCCTAAGCCTAAGCCTAAGCCTAAGCCTAAGCCTAAGCCTAAGCCTAAGCCTAAGCCTAAGCCTAAGCCTAAGCCTAAGCCTAAGCCTAAGCCTAAGCCTAAGCCTAAGCCTAAGCCTAAGCCTAAGCCTAAGCCTAAGCCTAAGCCTAAGCCTAAGCCTAAGCCTAAGCCTAAGCCTAAGCCTAAGCCTAAGCCTAAGCCTAAGCCTAAGCCTAAGCCTAAGCCTAAGCCTAAGCCTAAGCCTAAGCCTAAGCCTAAGCCTAAGCCTAAGCCTAAGCCTAAGCCTAAGCCTAAGCCTAAGCCTAAGCCTAAGCCTAAGCCTAAGCCTAAGCCTAAGCCTAAGCCTAAGCCTAAGCCTAAGCCTAAGCCTAAGCCTAAGCCTAAGCCTAAGCCTAAGCCTAAGCCTAAGCCTAAGCCTAAGCCTAAGCCTAAGCCTAAGCCTAAGCCTAAGCCTAAGCCTAAGCCTAAGCCTAAGCCTAAGCCTAAGCCTAAGCCTAAGCCTAAGCCTAAGCCTAAGCCTAAGCCTAAGCCTAAGCCTAAGCCTAAGCCTAAGCCTAAGCCTAAGCCTAAGCCTAAGCCTAAGCCTAAGCCTAAGCCTAAGCCTAAGCCTAAGCCTAAGCCTAAGCCTAAGCCTAAGCCTAAGCCTAAGCCTAAGCCTAAGCCTAAGCCTAAGCCTAAGCCTAAGCCTAAGCCTAAGCCTAAGCCTAAGCCTAAGCCTAAGCCTAAGCCTAAGCCTAAGCCTAAGCCTAAGCCTAAGCCTAAGCCTAAGCCTAAGCCTAAGCCTAAGCCTAAGCCTAAGCCTAAGCCTAAGCCTAAGCCTAAGCCTAAGCCTAAGCCTAAGCCTAAGCCTAAGCCTAAGCCTAAGCCTAAGCCTAAGCCTAAGCCTAAGCCTAAGCCTAAGCCTAAGCCTAAGCCTAAGCCTAAGCCTAAGCCTAAGCCTAAGCCTAAGCCTAAGCCTAAGCCTAAGCCTAAGCCTAAGCCTAAGCCTAAGCCTAAGCCTAAGCCTAAGCCTAAGCCTAAGCCTAAGCCTAAGCCTAAGCCTAAGCCTAAGCCTAAGCCTAAGCCTAAGCCTAAGCCTAAGCCTAAGCCTAAGCCTAAGCCTAAGCCTAAGCCTAAGCCTAAGCCTAAGCCTAAGCCTAAGCCTAAGCCTAAGCCTAAGCCTAAGCCTAAGCCTAAGCCTAAGCCTAAGCCTAAGCCTAAGCCTAAGCCTAAGCCTAAGCCTAAGCCTAAGCCTAAGCCTAAGCCTAAGCCTAAGCCTAAGCCTAAGCCTAAGCCTAAGCCTAAGCCTAAGCCTAAGCCTAAGCCTAAGCCTAAGCCTAAGCCTAAGCCTAAGCCTAAGCCTAAGCCTAAGCCTAAGCCTAAGCCTAAGCCTAAGCCTAAGCCTAAGCCTAAGCCTAAGCCTAAGCCTAAGCCTAAGCCTAAGCCTAAGCCTAAGCCTAAGCCTAAGCCTAAGCCTAAGCCTAAGCCTAAGCCTAAGCCTAAGCCTAAGCCTAAGCCTAAGCCTAAGCCTAAGCCTAAGCCTAAGCCTAAGCCTAAGCCTAAGCCTAAGCCTAAGCCTAAGCCTAAGCCTAAGCCTAAGCCTAAGCCTAAGCCTAAGCCTAAGCCTAAGCCTAAGCCTAAGCCTAAGCCTAAGCCTAAGCCTAAGCCTAAGCCTAAGCCTAAGCCTAAGCCTAAGCCTAAGCCTAAGCCTAAGCCTAAGCCTAAGCCTAAGCCTAAGCCTAAGCCTAAGCCTAAGCCTAAGCCTAAGCCTAAGCCTAAGCCTAAGCCTAAGCCTAAGCCTAAGCCTAAGCCTAAGCCTAAGCCTAAGCCTAAGCCTAAGCCTAAGCCTAAGCCTAAGCCTAAGCCTAAGCCTAAGCCTAAGCCTAAGCCTAAGCCTAAGCCTAAGCCTAAGCCTAAGCCTAAGCCTAAGCCTAAGCCTAAGCCTAAGCCTAAGCCTAAGCCTAAGCCTAAGCCTAAGCCTAAGCCTAAGCCTAAGCCTAAGCCTAAGCCTAAGCCTAAGCCTAAGCCTAAGCCTAAGCCTAAGCCTAAGCCTAAGCCTAAGCCTAAGCCTAAGCCTAAGCCTAAGCCTAAGCCTAAGCCTAAGCCTAAGCCTAAGCCTAAGCCTAAGCCTAAGCCTAAGCCTAAGCCTAAGCCTAAGCCTAAGCCTAAGCCTAAGCCTAAGCCTAAGCCTAAGCCTAAGCCTAAGCCTAAGCCTAAGCCTAAGCCTAAGCCTAAGCCTAAGCCTAAGCCTAAGCCTAAGCCTAAGCCTAAGCCTAAGCCTAAGCCTAAGCCTAAGCCTAAGCCTAAGCCTAAGCCTAAGCCTAAGCCTAAGCCTAAGCCTAAGCCTAAGCCTAAGCCTAAGCCTAAGCCTAAGCCTAAGCCTAAGCCTAAGCCTAAGCCTAAGCCTAAGCCTAAGCCTAAGCCTAAGCCTAAGCCTAAGCCTAAGCCTAAGCCTAAGCCTAAGCCTAAGCCTAAGCCTAAGCCTAAGCCTAAGCCTAAGCCTAAGCCTAAGCCTAAGCCTAAGCCTAAGCCTAAGCCTAAGCCTAAGCCTAAGCCTAAGCCTAAGCCTAAGCCTAAGCCTAAGCCTAAGCCTAAGCCTAAGCCTAAGCCTAAGCCTAAGCCTAAGCCTAAGCCTAAGCCTAAGCCTAAGCCTAAGCCTAAGCCTAAGCCTAAGCCTAAGCCTAAGCCTAAGCCTAAGCCTAAGCCTAAGCCTAAGCCTAAGCCTAAGCCTAAGCCTAAGCCTAAGCCTAAGCCTAAGCCTAAGCCTAAGCCTAAGCCTAAGCCTAAGCCTAAGCCTAAGCCTAAGCCTAAGCCTAAGCCTAAGCCTAAGCCTAAGCCTAAGCCTAAGCCTAAGCCTAAGCCTAAGCCTAAGCCTAAGCCTAAGCCTAAGCCTAAGCCTAAGCCTAAGCCTAAGCCTAAGCCTAAGCCTAAGCCTAAGCCTAAGCCTAAGCCTAAGCCTAAGCCTAAGCCTAAGCCTAAGCCTAAGCCTAAGCCTAAGCCTAAGCCTAAGCCTAAGCCTAAGCCTAAGCCTAAGCCTAAGCCTAAGCCTAAGCCTAAGCCTAAGCCTAAGCCTAAGCCTAAGCCTAAGCCTAAGCCTAAGCCTAAGCCTAAGCCTAAGCCTAAGCCTAAGCCTAAGCCTAAGCCTAAGCCTAAGCCTAAGCCTAAGCCTAAGCCTAAGCCTAAGCCTAAGCCTAAGCCTAAGCCTAAGCCTAAGCCTAAGCCTAAGCCTAAGCCTAAGCCTAAGCCTAAGCCTAAGCCTAAGCCTAAGCCTAAGCCTAAGCCTAAGCCTAAGCCTAAGCCTAAGCCTAAGCCTAAGCCTAAGCCTAAGCCTAAGCCTAAGCCTAAGCCTAAGCCTAAGCCTAAGCCTAAGCCTAAGCCTAAGCCTAAGCCTAAGCCTAAGCCTAAGCCTAAGCCTAAGCCTAAGCCTAAGCCTAAGCCTAAGCCTAAGCCTAAGCCTAAGCCTAAGCCTAAGCCTAAGCCTAAGCCTAAGCCTAAGCCTAAGCCTAAGCCTAAGCCTAAGCCTAAGCCTAAGCCTAAGCCTAAGCCTAAGCCTAAGCCTAAGCCTAAGCCTAAGCCTAAGCCTAAGCCTAAGCCTAAGCCTAAGCCTAAGCCTAAGCCTAAGCCTAAGCCTAAGCCTAAGCCTAAGCCTAAGCCTAAGCCTAAGCCTAAGCCTAAGCCTAAGCCTAAGCCTAAGCCTAAGCCTAAGCCTAAGCCTAAGCCTAAGCCTAAGCCTAAGCCTAAGCCTAAGCCTAAGCCTAAGCCTAAGCCTAAGCCTAAGCCTAAGCCTAAGCCTAAGCCTAAGCCTAAGCCTAAGCCTAAGCCTAAGCCTAAGCCTAAGCCTAAGCCTAAGCCTAAGCCTAAGCCTAAGCCTAAGCCTAAGCCTAAGCCTAAGCCTAAGCCTAAGCCTAAGCCTAAGCCTAAGCCTAAGCCTAAGCCTAAGCCTAAGCCTAAGCCTAAGCCTAAGCCTAAGCCTAAGCCTAAGCCTAAGCCTAAGCCTAAGCCTAAGCCTAAGCCTAAGCCTAAGCCTAAGCCTAAGCCTAAGCCTAAGCCTAAGCCTAAGCCTAAGCCTAAGCCTAAGCCTAAGCCTAAGCCTAAGCCTAAGCCTAAGCCTAAGCCTAAGCCTAAGCCTAAGCCTAAGCCTAAGCCTAAGCCTAAGCCTAAGCCTAAGCCTAAGCCTAAGCCTAAGCCTAAGCCTAAGCCTAAGCCTAAGCCTAAGCCTAAGCCTAAGCCTAAGCCTAAGCCTAAGCCTAAGCCTAAGCCTAAGCCTAAGCCTAAGCCTAAGCCTAAGCCTAAGCCTAAGCCTAAGCCTAAGCCTAAGCCTAAGCCTAAGCCTAAGCCTAAGCCTAAGCCTAAGCCTAAGCCTAAGCCTAAGCCTAAGCCTAAGCCTAAGCCTAAGCCTAAGCCTAAGCCTAAGCCTAAGCCTAAGCCTAAGCCTAAGCCTAAGCCTAAGCCTAAGCCTAAGCCTAAGCCTAAGCCTAAGCCTAAGCCTAAGCCTAAGCCTAAGCCTAAGCCTAAGCCTAAGCCTAAGCCTAAGCCTAAGCCTAAGCCTAAGCCTAAGCCTAAGCCTAAGCCTAAGCCTAAGCCTAAGCCTAAGCCTAAGCCTAAGCCTAAGCCTAAGCCTAAGCCTAAGCCTAAGCCTAAGCCTAAGCCTAAGCCTAAGCCTAAGCCTAAGCCTAAGCCTAAGCCTAAGCCTAAGCCTAAGCCTAAGCCTAAGCCTAAGCCTAAGCCTAAGCCTAAGCCTAAGCCTAAGCCTAAGCCTAAGCCTAAGCCTAAGCCTAAGCCTAAGCCTAAGCCTAAGCCTAAGCCTAAGCCTAAGCCTAAGCCTAAGCCTAAGCCTAAGCCTAAGCCTAAGCCTAAGCCTAAGCCTAAGCCTAAGCCTAAGCCTAAGCCTAAGCCTAAGCCTAAGCCTAAGCCTAAGCCTAAGCCTAAGCCTAAGCCTAAGCCTAAGCCTAAGCCTAAGCCTAAGCCTAAGCCTAAGCCTAAGCCTAAGCCTAAGCCTAAGCCTAAGCCTAAGCCTAAGCCTAAGCCTAAGCCTAAGCCTAAGCCTAAGCCTAAGCCTAAGCCTAAGCCTAAGCCTAAGCCTAAGCCTAAGCCTAAGCCTAAGCCTAAGCCTAAGCCTAAGCCTAAGCCTAAGCCTAAGCCTAAGCCTAAGCCTAAGCCTAAGCCTAAGCCTAAGCCTAAGCCTAAGCCTAAGCCTAAGCCTAAGCCTAAGCCTAAGCCTAAGCCTAAGCCTAAGCCTAAGCCTAAGCCTAAGCCTAAGCCTAAGCCTAAGCCTAAGCCTAAGCCTAAGCCTAAGCCTAAGCCTAAGCCTAAGCCTAAGCCTAAGCCTAAGCCTAAGCCTAAGCCTAAGCCTAAGCCTAAGCCTAAGCCTAAGCCTAAGCCTAAGCCTAAGCCTAAGCCTAAGCCTAAGCCTAAGCCTAAGCCTAAGCCTAAGCCTAAGCCTAAGCCTAAGCCTAAGCCTAAGCCTAAGCCTAAGCCTAAGCCTAAGCCTAAGCCTAAGCCTAAGCCTAAGCCTAAGCCTAAGCCTAAGCCTAAGCCTAAGCCTAAGCCTAAGCCTAAGCCTAAGCCTAAGCCTAAGCCTAAGCCTAAGCCTAAGCCTAAGCCTAAGCCTAAGCCTAAGCCTAAGCCTAAGCCTAAGCCTAAGCCTAAGCCTAAGCCTAAGCCTAAGCCTAAGCCTAAGCCTAAGCCTAAGCCTAAGCCTAAGCCTAAGCCTAAGCCTAAGCCTAAGCCTAAGCCTAAGCCTAAGCCTAAGCCTAAGCCTAAGCCTAAGCCTAAGCCTAAGCCTAAGCCTAAGCCTAAGCCTAAGCCTAAGCCTAAGCCTAAGCCTAAGCCTAAGCCTAAGCCTAAGCCTAAGCCTAAGCCTAAGCCTAAGCCTAAGCCTAAGCCTAAGCCTAAGCCTAAGCCTAAGCCTAAGCCTAAGCCTAAGCCTAAGCCTAAGCCTAAGCCTAAGCCTAAGCCTAAGCCTAAGCCTAAGCCTAAGCCTAAGCCTAAGCCTAAGCCTAAGCCTAAGCCTAAGCCTAAGCCTAAGCCTAAGCCTAAGCCTAAGCCTAAGCCTAAGCCTAAGCCTAAGCCTAAGCCTAAGCCTAAGCCTAAGCCTAAGCCTAAGCCTAAGCCTAAGCCTAAGCCTAAGCCTAAGCCTAAGCCTAAGCCTAAGCCTAAGCCTAAGCCTAAGCCTAAGCCTAAGCCTAAGCCTAAGCCTAAGCCTAAGCCTAAGCCTAAGCCTAAGCCTAAGCCTAAGCCTAAGCCTAAGCCTAAGCCTAAGCCTAAGCCTAAGCCTAAGCCTAAGCCTAAGCCTAAGCCTAAGCCTAAGCCTAAGCCTAAGCCTAAGCCTAAGCCTAAGCCTAAGCCTAAGCCTAAGCCTAAGCCTAAGCCTAAGCCTAAGCCTAAGCCTAAGCCTAAGCCTAAGCCTAAGCCTAAGCCTAAGCCTAAGCCTAAGCCTAAGCCTAAGCCTAAGCCTAAGCCTAAGCCTAAGCCTAAGCCTAAGCCTAAGCCTAAGCCTAAGCCTAAGCCTAAGCCTAAGCCTAAGCCTAAGCCTAAGCCTAAGCCTAAGCCTAAGCCTAAGCCTAAGCCTAAGCCTAAGCCTAAGCCTAAGCCTAAGCCTAAGCCTAAGCCTAAGCCTAAGCCTAAGCCTAAGCCTAAGCCTAAGCCTAAGCCTAAGCCTAAGCCTAAGCCTAAGCCTAAGCCTAAGCCTAAGCCTAAGCCTAAGCCTAAGCCTAAGCCTAAGCCTAAGCCTAAGCCTAAGCCTAAGCCTAAGCCTAAGCCTAAGCCTAAGCCTAAGCCTAAGCCTAAGCCTAAGCCTAAGCCTAAGCCTAAGCCTAAGCCTAAGCCTAAGCCTAAGCCTAAGCCTAAGCCTAAGCCTAAGCCTAAGCCTAAGCCTAAGCCTAAGCCTAAGCCTAAGCCTAAGCCTAAGCCTAAGCCTAAGCCTAAGCCTAAGCCTAAGCCTAAGCCTAAGCCTAAGCCTAAGCCTAAGCCTAAGCCTAAGCCTAAGCCTAAGCCTAAGCCTAAGCCTAAGCCTAAGCCTAAGCCTAAGCCTAAGCCTAAGCCTAAGCCTAAGCCTAAGCCTAAGCCTAAGCCTAAGCCTAAGCCTAAGCCTAAGCCTAAGCCTAAGCCTAAGCCTAAGCCTAAGCCTAAGCCTAAGCCTAAGCCTAAGCCTAAGCCTAAGCCTAAGCCTAAGCCTAAGCCTAAGCCTAAGCCTAAGCCTAAGCCTAAGCCTAAGCCTAAGCCTAAGCCTAAGCCTAAGCCTAAGCCTAAGCCTAAGCCTAAGCCTAAGCCTAAGCCTAAGCCTAAGCCTAAGCCTAAGCCTAAGCCTAAGCCTAAGCCTAAGCCTAAGCCTAAGCCTAAGCCTAAGCCTAAGCCTAAGCCTAAGCCTAAGCCTAAGCCTAAGCCTAAGCCTAAGCCTAAGCCTAAGCCTAAGCCTAAGCCTAAGCCTAAGCCTAAGCCTAAGCCTAAGCCTAAGCCTAAGCCTAAGCCTAAGCCTAAGCCTAAGCCTAAGCCTAAGCCTAAGCCTAAGCCTAAGCCTAAGCCTAAGCCTAAGCCTAAGCCTAAGCCTAAGCCTAAGCCTAAGCCTAAGCCTAAGCCTAAGCCTAAGCCTAAGCCTAAGCCTAAGCCTAAGCCTAAGCCTAAGCCTAAGCCTAAGCCTAAGCCTAAGCCTAAGCCTAAGCCTAAGCCTAAGCCTAAGCCTAAGCCTAAGCCTAAGCCTAAGCCTAAGCCTAAGCCTAAGCCTAAGCCTAAGCCTAAGCCTAAGCCTAAGCCTAAGCCTAAGCCTAAGCCTAAGCCTAAGCCTAAGCCTAAGCCTAAGCCTAAGCCTAAGCCTAAGCCTAAGCCTAAGCCTAAGCCTAAGCCTAAGCCTAAGCCTAAGCCTAAGCCTAAGCCTAAGCCTAAGCCTAAGCCTAAGCCTAAGCCTAAGCCTAAGCCTAAGCCTAAGCCTAAGCCTAAGCCTAAGCCTAAGCCTAAGCCTAAGCCTAAGCCTAAGCCTAAGCCTAAGCCTAAGCCTAAGCCTAAGCCTAAGCCTAAGCCTAAGCCTAAGCCTAAGCCTAAGCCTAAGCCTAAGCCTAAGCCTAAGCCTAAGCCTAAGCCTAAGCCTAAGCCTAAGCCTAAGCCTAAGCCTAAGCCTAAGCCTAAGCCTAAGCCTAAGCCTAAGCCTAAGCCTAAGCCTAAGCCTAAGCCTAAGCCTAAGCCTAAGCCTAAGCCTAAGCCTAAGCCTAAGCCTAAGCCTAAGCCTAAGCCTAAGCCTAAGCCTAAGCCTAAGCCTAAGCCTAAGCCTAAGCCTAAGCCTAAGCCTAAGCCTAAGCCTAAGCCTAAGCCTAAGCCTAAGCCTAAGCCTAAGCCTAAGCCTAAGCCTAAGCCTAAGCCTAAGCCTAAGCCTAAGCCTAAGCCTAAGCCTAAGCCTAAGCCTAAGCCTAAGCCTAAGCCTAAGCCTAAGCCTAAGCCTAAGCCTAAGCCTAAGCCTAAGCCTAAGCCTAAGCCTAAGCCTAAGCCTAAGCCTAAGCCTAAGCCTAAGCCTAAGCCTAAGCCTAAGCCTAAGCCTAAGCCTAAGCCTAAGCCTAAGCCTAAGCCTAAGCCTAAGCCTAAGCCTAAGCCTAAGCCTAAGCCTAAGCCTAAGCCTAAGCCTAAGCCTAAGCCTAAGCCTAAGCCTAAGCCTAAGCCTAAGCCTAAGCCTAAGCCTAAGCCTAAGCCTAAGCCTAAGCCTAAGCCTAAGCCTAAGCCTAAGCCTAAGCCTAAGCCTAAGCCTAAGCCTAAGCCTAAGCCTAAGCCTAAGCCTAAGCCTAAGCCTAAGCCTAAGCCTAAGCCTAAGCCTAAGCCTAAGCCTAAGCCTAAGCCTAAGCCTAAGCCTAAGCCTAAGCCTAAGCCTAAGCCTAAGCCTAAGCCTAAGCCTAAGCCTAAGCCTAAGCCTAAGCCTAAGCCTAAGCCTAAGCCTAAGCCTAAGCCTAAGCCTAAGCCTAAGCCTAAGCCTAAGCCTAAGCCTAAGCCTAAGCCTAAGCCTAAGCCTAAGCCTAAGCCTAAGCCTAAGCCTAAGCCTAAGCCTAAGCCTAAGCCTAAGCCTAAGCCTAAGCCTAAGCCTAAGCCTAAGCCTAAGCCTAAGCCTAAGCCTAAGCCTAAGCCTAAGCCTAAGCCTAAGCCTAAGCCTAAGCCTAAGCCTAAGCCTAAGCCTAAGCCTAAGCCTAAGCCTAAGCCTAAGCCTAAGCCTAAGCCTAAGCCTAAGCCTAAGCCTAAGCCTAAGCCTAAGCCTAAGCCTAAGCCTAAGCCTAAGCCTAAGCCTAAGCCTAAGCCTAAGCCTAAGCCTAAGCCTAAGCCTAAGCCTAAGCCTAAGCCTAAGCCTAAGCCTAAGCCTAAGCCTAAGCCTAAGCCTAAGCCTAAGCCTAAGCCTAAGCCTAAGCCTAAGCCTAAGCCTAAGCCTAAGCCTAAGCCTAAGCCTAAGCCTAAGCCTAAGCCTAAGCCTAAGCCTAAGCCTAAGCCTAAGCCTAAGCCTAAGCCTAAGCCTAAGCCTAAGCCTAAGCCTAAGCCTAAGCCTAAGCCTAAGCCTAAGCCTAAGCCTAAGCCTAAGCCTAAGCCTAAGCCTAAGCCTAAGCCTAAGCCTAAGCCTAAGCCTAAGCCTAAGCCTAAGCCTAAGCCTAAGCCTAAGCCTAAGCCTAAGCCTAAGCCTAAGCCTAAGCCTAAGCCTAAGCCTAAGCCTAAGCCTAAGCCTAAGCCTAAGCCTAAGCCTAAGCCTAAGCCTAAGCCTAAGCCTAAGCCTAAGCCTAAGCCTAAGCCTAAGCCTAAGCCTAAGCCTAAGCCTAAGCCTAAGCCTAAGCCTAAGCCTAAGCCTAAGCCTAAGCCTAAGCCTAAGCCTAAGCCTAAGCCTAAGCCTAAGCCTAAGCCTAAGCCTAAGCCTAAGCCTAAGCCTAAGCCTAAGCCTAAGCCTAAGCCTAAGCCTAAGCCTAAGCCTAAGCCTAAGCCTAAGCCTAAGCCTAAGCCTAAGCCTAAGCCTAAGCCTAAGCCTAAGCCTAAGCCTAAGCCTAAGCCTAAGCCTAAGCCTAAGCCTAAGCCTAAGCCTAAGCCTAAGCCTAAGCCTAAGCCTAAGCCTAAGCCTAAGCCTAAGCCTAAGCCTAAGCCTAAGCCTAAGCCTAAGCCTAAGCCTAAGCCTAAGCCTAAGCCTAAGCCTAAGCCTAAGCCTAAGCCTAAGCCTAAGCCTAAGCCTAAGCCTAAGCCTAAGCCTAAGCCTAAGCCTAAGCCTAAGCCTAAGCCTAAGCCTAAGCCTAAGCCTAAGCCTAAGCCTAAGCCTAAGCCTAAGCCTAAGCCTAAGCCTAAGCCTAAGCCTAAGCCTAAGCCTAAGCCTAAGCCTAAGCCTAAGCCTAAGCCTAAGCCTAAGCCTAAGCCTAAGCCTAAGCCTAAGCCTAAGCCTAAGCCTAAGCCTAAGCCTAAGCCTAAGCCTAAGCCTAAGCCTAAGCCTAAGCCTAAGCCTAAGCCTAAGCCTAAGCCTAAGCCTAAGCCTAAGCCTAAGCCTAAGCCTAAGCCTAAGCCTAAGCCTAAGCCTAAGCCTAAGCCTAAGCCTAAGCCTAAGCCTAAGCCTAAGCCTAAGCCTAAGCCTAAGCCTAAGCCTAAGCCTAAGCCTAAGCCTAAGCCTAAGCCTAAGCCTAAGCCTAAGCCTAAGCCTAAGCCTAAGCCTAAGCCTAAGCCTAAGCCTAAGCCTAAGCCTAAGCCTAAGCCTAAGCCTAAGCCTAAGCCTAAGCCTAAGCCTAAGCCTAAGCCTAAGCCTAAGCCTAAGCCTAAGCCTAAGCCTAAGCCTAAGCCTAAGCCTAAGCCTAAGCCTAAGCCTAAGCCTAAGCCTAAGCCTAAGCCTAAGCCTAAGCCTAAGCCTAAGCCTAAGCCTAAGCCTAAGCCTAAGCCTAAGCCTAAGCCTAAGCCTAAGCCTAAGCCTAAGCCTAAGCCTAAGCCTAAGCCTAAGCCTAAGCCTAAGCCTAAGCCTAAGCCTAAGCCTAAGCCTAAGCCTAAGCCTAAGCCTAAGCCTAAGCCTAAGCCTAAGCCTAAGCCTAAGCCTAAGCCTAAGCCTAAGCCTAAGCCTAAGCCTAAGCCTAAGCCTAAGCCTAAGCCTAAGCCTAAGCCTAAGCCTAAGCCTAAGCCTAAGCCTAAGCCTAAGCCTAAGCCTAAGCCTAAGCCTAAGCCTAAGCCTAAGCCTAAGCCTAAGCCTAAGCCTAAGCCTAAGCCTAAGCCTAAGCCTAAGCCTAAGCCTAAGCCTAAGCCTAAGCCTAAGCCTAAGCCTAAGCCTAAGCCTAAGCCTAAGCCTAAGCCTAAGCCTAAGCCTAAGCCTAAGCCTAAGCCTAAGCCTAAGCCTAAGCCTAAGCCTAAGCCTAAGCCTAAGCCTAAGCCTAAGCCTAAGCCTAAGCCTAAGCCTAAGCCTAAGCCTAAGCCTAAGCCTAAGCCTAAGCCTAAGCCTAAGCCTAAGCCTAAGCCTAAGCCTAAGCCTAAGCCTAAGCCTAAGCCTAAGCCTAAGCCTAAGCCTAAGCCTAAGCCTAAGCCTAAGCCTAAGCCTAAGCCTAAGCCTAAGCCTAAGCCTAAGCCTAAGCCTAAGCCTAAGCCTAAGCCTAAGCCTAAGCCTAAGCCTAAGCCTAAGCCTAAGCCTAAGCCTAAGCCTAAGCCTAAGCCTAAGCCTAAGCCTAAGCCTAAGCCTAAGCCTAAGCCTAAGCCTAAGCCTAAGCCTAAGCCTAAGCCTAAGCCTAAGCCTAAGCCTAAGCCTAAGCCTAAGCCTAAGCCTAAGCCTAAGCCTAAGCCTAAGCCTAAGCCTAAGCCTAAGCCTAAGCCTAAGCCTAAGCCTAAGCCTAAGCCTAAGCCTAAGCCTAAGCCTAAGCCTAAGCCTAAGCCTAAGCCTAAGCCTAAGCCTAAGCCTAAGCCTAAGCCTAAGCCTAAGCCTAAGCCTAAGCCTAAGCCTAAGCCTAAGCCTAAGCCTAAGCCTAAGCCTAAGCCTAAGCCTAAGCCTAAGCCTAAGCCTAAGCCTAAGCCTAAGCCTAAGCCTAAGCCTAAGCCTAAGCCTAAGCCTAAGCCTAAGCCTAAGCCTAAGCCTAAGCCTAAGCCTAAGCCTAAGCCTAAGCCTAAGCCTAAGCCTAAGCCTAAGCCTAAGCCTAAGCCTAAGCCTAAGCCTAAGCCTAAGCCTAAGCCTAAGCCTAAGCCTAAGCCTAAGCCTAAGCCTAAGCCTAAGCCTAAGCCTAAGCCTAAGCCTAAGCCTAAGCCTAAGCCTAAGCCTAAGCCTAAGCCTAAGCCTAAGCCTAAGCCTAAGCCTAAGCCTAAGCCTAAGCCTAAGCCTAAGCCTAAGCCTAAGCCTAAGCCTAAGCCTAAGCCTAAGCCTAAGCCTAAGCCTAAGCCTAAGCCTAAGCCTAAGCCTAAGCCTAAGCCTAAGCCTAAGCCTAAGCCTAAGCCTAAGCCTAAGCCTAAGCCTAAGCCTAAGCCTAAGCCTAAGCCTAAGCCTAAGCCTAAGCCTAAGCCTAAGCCTAAGCCTAAGCCTAAGCCTAAGCCTAAGCCTAAGCCTAAGCCTAAGCCTAAGCCTAAGCCTAAGCCTAAGCCTAAGCCTAAGCCTAAGCCTAAGCCTAAGCCTAAGCCTAAGCCTAAGCCTAAGCCTAAGCCTAAGCCTAAGCCTAAGCCTAAGCCTAAGCCTAAGCCTAAGCCTAAGCCTAAGCCTAAGCCTAAGCCTAAGCCTAAGCCTAAGCCTAAGCCTAAGCCTAAGCCTAAGCCTAAGCCTAAGCCTAAGCCTAAGCCTAAGCCTAAGCCTAAGCCTAAGCCTAAGCCTAAGCCTAAGCCTAAGCCTAAGCCTAAGCCTAAGCCTAAGCCTAAGCCTAAGCCTAAGCCTAAGCCTAAGCCTAAGCCTAAGCCTAAGCCTAAGCCTAAGCCTAAGCCTAAGCCTAAGCCTAAGCCTAAGCCTAAGCCTAAGCCTAAGCCTAAGCCTAAGCCTAAGCCTAAGCCTAAGCCTAAGCCTAAGCCTAAGCCTAAGCCTAAGCCTAAGCCTAAGCCTAAGCCTAAGCCTAAGCCTAAGCCTAAGCCTAAGCCTAAGCCTAAGCCTAAGCCTAAGCCTAAGCCTAAGCCTAAGCCTAAGCCTAAGCCTAAGCCTAAGCCTAAGCCTAAGCCTAAGCCTAAGCCTAAGCCTAAGCCTAAGCCTAAGCCTAAGCCTAAGCCTAAGCCTAAGCCTAAGCCTAAGCCTAAGCCTAAGCCTAAGCCTAAGCCTAAGCCTAAGCCTAAGCCTAAGCCTAAGCCTAAGCCTAAGCCTAAGCCTAAGCCTAAGCCTAAGCCTAAGCCTAAGCCTAAGCCTAAGCCTAAGCCTAAGCCTAAGCCTAAGCCTAAGCCTAAGCCTAAGCCTAAGCCTAAGCCTAAGCCTAAGCCTAAGCCTAAGCCTAAGCCTAAGCCTAAGCCTAAGCCTAAGCCTAAGCCTAAGCCTAAGCCTAAGCCTAAGCCTAAGCCTAAGCCTAAGCCTAAGCCTAAGCCTAAGCCTAAGCCTAAGCCTAAGCCTAAGCCTAAGCCTAAGCCTAAGCCTAAGCCTAAGCCTAAGCCTAAGCCTAAGCCTAAGCCTAAGCCTAAGCCTAAGCCTAAGCCTAAGCCTAAGCCTAAGCCTAAGCCTAAGCCTAAGCCTAAGCCTAAGCCTAAGCCTAAGCCTAAGCCTAAGCCTAAGCCTAAGCCTAAGCCTAAGCCTAAGCCTAAGCCTAAGCCTAAGCCTAAGCCTAAGCCTAAGCCTAAGCCTAAGCCTAAGCCTAAGCCTAAGCCTAAGCCTAAGCCTAAGCCTAAGCCTAAGCCTAAGCCTAAGCCTAAGCCTAAGCCTAAGCCTAAGCCTAAGCCTAAGCCTAAGCCTAAGCCTAAGCCTAAGCCTAAGCCTAAGCCTAAGCCTAAGCCTAAGCCTAAGCCTAAGCCTAAGCCTAAGCCTAAGCCTAAGCCTAAGCCTAAGCCTAAGCCTAAGCCTAAGCCTAAGCCTAAGCCTAAGCCTAAGCCTAAGCCTAAGCCTAAGCCTAAGCCTAAGCCTAAGCCTAAGCCTAAGCCTAAGCCTAAGCCTAAGCCTAAGCCTAAGCCTAAGCCTAAGCCTAAGCCTAAGCCTAAGCCTAAGCCTAAGCCTAAGCCTAAGCCTAAGCCTAAGCCTAAGCCTAAGCCTAAGCCTAAGCCTAAGCCTAAGCCTAAGCCTAAGCCTAAGCCTAAGCCTAAGCCTAAGCCTAAGCCTAAGCCTAAGCCTAAGCCTAAGCCTAAGCCTAAGCCTAAGCCTAAGCCTAAGCCTAAGCCTAAGCCTAAGCCTAAGCCTAAGCCTAAGCCTAAGCCTAAGCCTAAGCCTAAGCCTAAGCCTAAGCCTAAGCCTAAGCCTAAGCCTAAGCCTAAGCCTAAGCCTAAGCCTAAGCCTAAGCCTAAGCCTAAGCCTAAGCCTAAGCCTAAGCCTAAGCCTAAGCCTAAGCCTAAGCCTAAGCCTAAGCCTAAGCCTAAGCCTAAGCCTAAGCCTAAGCCTAAGCCTAAGCCTAAGCCTAAGCCTAAGCCTAAGCCTAAGCCTAAGCCTAAGCCTAAGCCTAAGCCTAAGCCTAAGCCTAAGCCTAAGCCTAAGCCTAAGCCTAAGCCTAAGCCTAAGCCTAAGCCTAAGCCTAAGCCTAAGCCTAAGCCTAAGCCTAAGCCTAAGCCTAAGCCTAAGCCTAAGCCTAAGCCTAAGCCTAAGCCTAAGCCTAAGCCTAAGCCTAAGCCTAAGCCTAAGCCTAAGCCTAAGCCTAAGCCTAAGCCTAAGCCTAAGCCTAAGCCTAAGCCTAAGCCTAAGCCTAAGCCTAAGCCTAAGCCTAAGCCTAAGCCTAAGCCTAAGCCTAAGCCTAAGCCTAAGCCTAAGCCTAAGCCTAAGCCTAAGCCTAAGCCTAAGCCTAAGCCTAAGCCTAAGCCTAAGCCTAAGCCTAAGCCTAAGCCTAAGCCTAAGCCTAAGCCTAAGCCTAAGCCTAAGCCTAAGCCTAAGCCTAAGCCTAAGCCTAAGCCTAAGCCTAAGCCTAAGCCTAAGCCTAAGCCTAAGCCTAAGCCTAAGCCTAAGCCTAAGCCTAAGCCTAAGCCTAAGCCTAAGCCTAAGCCTAAGCCTAAGCCTAAGCCTAAGCCTAAGCCTAAGCCTAAGCCTAAGCCTAAGCCTAAGCCTAAGCCTAAGCCTAAGCCTAAGCCTAAGCCTAAGCCTAAGCCTAAGCCTAAGCCTAAGCCTAAGCCTAAGCCTAAGCCTAAGCCTAAGCCTAAGCCTAAGCCTAAGCCTAAGCCTAAGCCTAAGCCTAAGCCTAAGCCTAAGCCTAAGCCTAAGCCTAAGCCTAAGCCTAAGCCTAAGCCTAAGCCTAAGCCTAAGCCTAAGCCTAAGCCTAAGCCTAAGCCTAAGCCTAAGCCTAAGCCTAAGCCTAAGCCTAAGCCTAAGCCTAAGCCTAAGCCTAAGCCTAAGCCTAAGCCTAAGCCTAAGCCTAAGCCTAAGCCTAAGCCTAAGCCTAAGCCTAAGCCTAAGCCTAAGCCTAAGCCTAAGCCTAAGCCTAAGCCTAAGCCTAAGCCTAAGCCTAAGCCTAAGCCTAAGCCTAAGCCTAAGCCTAAGCCTAAGCCTAAGCCTAAGCCTAAGCCTAAGCCTAAGCCTAAGCCTAAGCCTAAGCCTAAGCCTAAGCCTAAGCCTAAGCCTAAGCCTAAGCCTAAGCCTAAGCCTAAGCCTAAGCCTAAGCCTAAGCCTAAGCCTAAGCCTAAGCCTAAGCCTAAGCCTAAGCCTAAGCCTAAGCCTAAGCCTAAGCCTAAGCCTAAGCCTAAGCCTAAGCCTAAGCCTAAGCCTAAGCCTAAGCCTAAGCCTAAGCCTAAGCCTAAGCCTAAGCCTAAGCCTAAGCCTAAGCCTAAGCCTAAGCCTAAGCCTAAGCCTAAGCCTAAGCCTAAGCCTAAGCCTAAGCCTAAGCCTAAGCCTAAGCCTAAGCCTAAGCCTAAGCCTAAGCCTAAGCCTAAGCCTAAGCCTAAGCCTAAGCCTAAGCCTAAGCCTAAGCCTAAGCCTAAGCCTAAGCCTAAGCCTAAGCCTAAGCCTAAGCCTAAGCCTAAGCCTAAGCCTAAGCCTAAGCCTAAGCCTAAGCCTAAGCCTAAGCCTAAGCCTAAGCCTAAGCCTAAGCCTAAGCCTAAGCCTAAGCCTAAGCCTAAGCCTAAGCCTAAGCCTAAGCCTAAGCCTAAGCCTAAGCCTAAGCCTAAGCCTAAGCCTAAGCCTAAGCCTAAGCCTAAGCCTAAGCCTAAGCCTAAGCCTAAGCCTAAGCCTAAGCCTAAGCCTAAGCCTAAGCCTAAGCCTAAGCCTAAGCCTAAGCCTAAGCCTAAGCCTAAGCCTAAGCCTAAGCCTAAGCCTAAGCCTAAGCCTAAGCCTAAGCCTAAGCCTAAGCCTAAGCCTAAGCCTAAGCCTAAGCCTAAGCCTAAGCCTAAGCCTAAGCCTAAGCCTAAGCCTAAGCCTAAGCCTAAGCCTAAGCCTAAGCCTAAGCCTAAGCCTAAGCCTAAGCCTAAGCCTAAGCCTAAGCCTAAGCCTAAGCCTAAGCCTAAGCCTAAGCCTAAGCCTAAGCCTAAGCCTAAGCCTAAGCCTAAGCCTAAGCCTAAGCCTAAGCCTAAGCCTAAGCCTAAGCCTAAGCCTAAGCCTAAGCCTAAGCCTAAGCCTAAGCCTAAGCCTAAGCCTAAGCCTAAGCCTAAGCCTAAGCCTAAGCCTAAGCCTAAGCCTAAGCCTAAGCCTAAGCCTAAGCCTAAGCCTAAGCCTAAGCCTAAGCCTAAGCCTAAGCCTAAGCCTAAGCCTAAGCCTAAGCCTAAGCCTAAGCCTAAGCCTAAGCCTAAGCCTAAGCCTAAGCCTAAGCCTAAGCCTAAGCCTAAGCCTAAGCCTAAGCCTAAGCCTAAGCCTAAGCCTAAGCCTAAGCCTAAGCCTAAGCCTAAGCCTAAGCCTAAGCCTAAGCCTAAGCCTAAGCCTAAGCCTAAGCCTAAGCCTAAGCCTAAGCCTAAGCCTAAGCCTAAGCCTAAGCCTAAGCCTAAGCCTAAGCCTAAGCCTAAGCCTAAGCCTAAGCCTAAGCCTAAGCCTAAGCCTAAGCCTAAGCCTAAGCCTAAGCCTAAGCCTAAGCCTAAGCCTAAGCCTAAGCCTAAGCCTAAGCCTAAGCCTAAGCCTAAGCCTAAGCCTAAGCCTAAGCCTAAGCCTAAGCCTAAGCCTAAGCCTAAGCCTAAGCCTAAGCCTAAGCCTAAGCCTAAGCCTAAGCCTAAGCCTAAGCCTAAGCCTAAGCCTAAGCCTAAGCCTAAGCCTAAGCCTAAGCCTAAGCCTAAGCCTAAGCCTAAGCCTAAGCCTAAGCCTAAGCCTAAGCCTAAGCCTAAGCCTAAGCCTAAGCCTAAGCCTAAGCCTAAGCCTAAGCCTAAGCCTAAGCCTAAGCCTAAGCCTAAGCCTAAGCCTAAGCCTAAGCCTAAGCCTAAGCCTAAGCCTAAGCCTAAGCCTAAGCCTAAGCCTAAGCCTAAGCCTAAGCCTAAGCCTAAGCCTAAGCCTAAGCCTAAGCCTAAGCCTAAGCCTAAGCCTAAGCCTAAGCCTAAGCCTAAGCCTAAGCCTAAGCCTAAGCCTAAGCCTAAGCCTAAGCCTAAGCCTAAGCCTAAGCCTAAGCCTAAGCCTAAGCCTAAGCCTAAGCCTAAGCCTAAGCCTAAGCCTAAGCCTAAGCCTAAGCCTAAGCCTAAGCCTAAGCCTAAGCCTAAGCCTAAGCCTAAGCCTAAGCCTAAGCCTAAGCCTAAGCCTAAGCCTAAGCCTAAGCCTAAGCCTAAGCCTAAGCCTAAGCCTAAGCCTAAGCCTAAGCCTAAGCCTAAGCCTAAGCCTAAGCCTAAGCCTAAGCCTAAGCCTAAGCCTAAGCCTAAGCCTAAGCCTAAGCCTAAGCCTAAGCCTAAGCCTAAGCCTAAGCCTAAGCCTAAGCCTAAGCCTAAGCCTAAGCCTAAGCCTAAGCCTAAGCCTAAGCCTAAGCCTAAGCCTAAGCCTAAGCCTAAGCCTAAGCCTAAGCCTAAGCCTAAGCCTAAGCCTAAGCCTAAGCCTAAGCCTAAGCCTAAGCCTAAGCCTAAGCCTAAGCCTAAGCCTAAGCCTAAGCCTAAGCCTAAGCCTAAGCCTAAGCCTAAGCCTAAGCCTAAGCCTAAGCCTAAGCCTAAGCCTAAGCCTAAGCCTAAGCCTAAGCCTAAGCCTAAGCCTAAGCCTAAGCCTAAGCCTAAGCCTAAGCCTAAGCCTAAGCCTAAGCCTAAGCCTAAGCCTAAGCCTAAGCCTAAGCCTAAGCCTAAGCCTAAGCCTAAGCCTAAGCCTAAGCCTAAGCCTAAGCCTAAGCCTAAGCCTAAGCCTAAGCCTAAGCCTAAGCCTAAGCCTAAGCCTAAGCCTAAGCCTAAGCCTAAGCCTAAGCCTAAGCCTAAGCCTAAGCCTAAGCCTAAGCCTAAGCCTAAGCCTAAGCCTAAGCCTAAGCCTAAGCCTAAGCCTAAGCCTAAGCCTAAGCCTAAGCCTAAGCCTAAGCCTAAGCCTAAGCCTAAGCCTAAGCCTAAGCCTAAGCCTAAGCCTAAGCCTAAGCCTAAGCCTAAGCCTAAGCCTAAGCCTAAGCCTAAGCCTAAGCCTAAGCCTAAGCCTAAGCCTAAGCCTAAGCCTAAGCCTAAGCCTAAGCCTAAGCCTAAGCCTAAGCCTAAGCCTAAGCCTAAGCCTAAGCCTAAGCCTAAGCCTAAGCCTAAGCCTAAGCCTAAGCCTAAGCCTAAGCCTAAGCCTAAGCCTAAGCCTAAGCCTAAGCCTAAGCCTAAGCCTAAGCCTAAGCCTAAGCCTAAGCCTAAGCCTAAGCCTAAGCCTAAGCCTAAGCCTAAGCCTAAGCCTAAGCCTAAGCCTAAGCCTAAGCCTAAGCCTAAGCCTAAGCCTAAGCCTAAGCCTAAGCCTAAGCCTAAGCCTAAGCCTAAGCCTAAGCCTAAGCCTAAGCCTAAGCCTAAGCCTAAGCCTAAGCCTAAGCCTAAGCCTAAGCCTAAGCCTAAGCCTAAGCCTAAGCCTAAGCCTAAGCCTAAGCCTAAGCCTAAGCCTAAGCCTAAGCCTAAGCCTAAGCCTAAGCCTAAGCCTAAGCCTAAGCCTAAGCCTAAGCCTAAGCCTAAGCCTAAGCCTAAGCCTAAGCCTAAGCCTAAGCCTAAGCCTAAGCCTAAGCCTAAGCCTAAGCCTAAGCCTAAGCCTAAGCCTAAGCCTAAGCCTAAGCCTAAGCCTAAGCCTAAGCCTAAGCCTAAGCCTAAGCCTAAGCCTAAGCCTAAGCCTAAGCCTAAGCCTAAGCCTAAGCCTAAGCCTAAGCCTAAGCCTAAGCCTAAACAATAAGCCTAAGCCTAAACAATAAGCCTAAGCCTAAACAATAAGCCTAAGCCTAAACAATAAGCCTAAGCCTAAACAATAAGCCTAAGCCTAAACAATAAGCCTAAGCCTAAACAATAAGCCTAAGCCTAAACAATAAGCCTAAGCCTAAACAATAAGCCTAAGCCTAAACAATAAGCCTAAGCCTAAACAATAAGCCTAAGCCTAAACAATAAGCCTAAGCCTAAACAATAAGCCTAAGCCTAAACAATAAGCCTAAGCCTAAACAATAAGCCTAAGCCTAAACAATAAGCCTAAGCCTAAACAATAAGCCTAAGCCTAAACAATAAGCCTAAGCCTAAACAATAAGCCTAAGCCTAAACAATAAGCCTAAGCCTAAACAATAAGCCTAAGCCTAAACAATAAGCCTAAGCCTAAACAATAAGCCTAAGCCTAAACAATAAGCCTAAGCCTAAACAATAAGCCTAAGCCTAAACAATAAGCCTAAGCCTAAACAATAAGCCTAAGCCTAAACAATAAGCCTAAGCCTAAACAATAAGCCTAAGCCTAAACAATAAGCCTAAGCCTAAACAATAAGCCTAAGCCTAAACAATAAGCCTAAGCCTAAACAATAAGCCTAAGCCTAAACAATAAGCCTAAGCCTAAACAATAAGCCTAAGCCTAAACAATAAGCCTAAGCCTAAACAATAAGCCTAAGCCTAAACAATAAGCCTAAGCCTAAACAATAAGCCTAAGCCTAAACAATAAGCCTAAGCCTAAACAATAAGCCTAAGCCTAAACAATAAGCCTAAGCCTAAACAATAAGCCTAAGCCTAAACAATAAGCCTAAGCCTAAACAATAAGCCTAAGCCTAAACAATAAGCCTAAGCCTAAACAATAAGCCTAAGCCTAAACAATAAGCCTAAGCCTAAACAATAAGCCTAAGCCTAAACAATAAGCCTAAGCCTAAACAATAAGCCTAAGCCTAAACAATAAGCCTAAGCCTAAACAATAAGCCTAAGCCTAAACAATAAGCCTAAGCCTAAACAATAAGCCTAAGCCTAAACAATAAGCCTAAGCCTAAACAATAAGCCTAAGCCTAAACAATAAGCCTAAGCCTAAACAATAAGCCTAAGCCTAAACAATAAGCCTAAGCCTAAACAATAAGCCTAAGCCTAAACAATAAGCCTAAGCCTAAACAATAAGCCTAAGCCTAAACAATAAGCCTAAGCCTAAACAATAAGCCTAAGCCTAAACAATAAGCCTAAGCCTAAACAATAAGCCTAAGCCTAAACAATAAGCCTAAGCCTAAACAATAAGCCTAAGCCTAAACAATAAGCCTAAGCCTAAACAATAAGCCTAAGCCTAAACAATAAGCCTAAGCCTAAACAATAAGCCTAAGCCTAAACAATAAGCCTAAGCCTAAACAATAAGCCTAAGCCTAAACAATAAGCCTAAGCCTAAACAATAAGCCTAAGCCTAAACAATAAGCCTAAGCCTAAACAATAAGCCTAAGCCTAAACAATAAGCCTAAGCCTAAACAATAAGCCTAAGCCTAAACAATAAGCCTAAGCCTAAACAATAAGCCTAAGCCTAAACAATAAGCCTAAGCCTAAACAATAAGCCTAAGCCTAAACAATAAGCCTAAGCCTAAACAATAAGCCTAAGCCTAAACAATAAGCCTAAGCCTAAACAATAAGCCTAAGCCTAAACAATAAGCCTAAGCCTAAACAATAAGCCTAAGCCTAAACAATAAGCCTAAGCCTAAACAATAAGCCTAAGCCTAAACAATAAGCCTAAGCCTAAACAATAAGCCTAAGCCTAAACAATAAGCCTAAGCCTAAACAATAAGCCTAAGCCTAAACAATAAGCCTAAGCCTAAACAATAAGCCTAAGCCTAAACAATAAGCCTAAGCCTAAACAATAAGCCTAAGCCTAAACAATAAGCCTAAGCCT